>JAHWFP010169432.1:17465-31462 GCA_023313725.1 Lithobius niger
CCCCCCCCCCCCACTGCTGTGCAATTTGTTTTACACTACGGTTAAGCAATGTTGGCATAAGGGTACAAACATGTCTAGATTACCAAAAATATTTGTAGATATGTATAAAAATGAAGATTATGCCTTCCTCCTAAAATTTAACTTTATTTGCAATGCATAGTTACAACTAAAAGTTCATTAAACTTTTACAGTACAGCGCCGGAAGTGGCTCGCGCCTTCCCTGCAGTTGCTCAGCGCCTCCTAAGGGAGGCCAGCCTCACCATTTGGGAAATGTTGCCCTAAATTCTCTCCTGGTTGCAAGTGATACACCTTAGAAACGCCAAGTTTCATATTACTGTACAAGCATCGGAATATTCTATATTACCAATGCTTAACTGCAACACGTTCGATTTAGAAATAATTCACTTAAGACGTTGGGGGGGGGGGTACATTACTGCATATCAAGTTGTCTTAAGTTGCGGCAAATTCATAATTGTTAATTTCACATCAACAATTTCTTTTTCATTCTAATATTTTTAAACAGTCGAAAGAGCTTTTCAAAGACTCTTTCAAAGCAAAATAAATATCGCGTACCTATTCAAACCTTTTCGAAAAGGAAAAATGTAAGCTAGGTGATGACATGAACACCACTTTAAAAAAAAAAAACTTCCCTATAACCTATGAGCTGCTGAAATAAAATAAAATGCTTAATTGCTCGAGGTTTACATTTTGAACTCCACCTGAACACATACATTTTCATTGCGTGACAAATGTTGTGAGCATGGCATATTTCCTAAAACGTTACAAAGAATTATTACAGCAGCCTACCTCTTTGGAATCCAAAACGAACTCTTCCAGAGTTGTTATATCGACTCCAAGAACATCACTAGCAATTTCAATGAAATATCTGTGATTTGGTTGTATTATCTGACGGCGCGCTTCTCTGGCCTCTTTGGCTCGAGCCTAGGAAAAAAAATCCAATATATTGTTAATTCTAGATGTTGTGTTTCATTACAATAAAGCAAAAAATTCCAAGCAGTTAACATGTTTGTACCATCAACTTAATAATCCATATGATTCTTAGGGCCTGATAAAGGCTTGGCACTGCTTAAGATATATTGTGGCCCTCTTCCCCCACCCCTCACCTCCAGTCCCACAATAAAAAAAAGTTTTTTTGAACAATACTTTTTATAAAAACAGTAAAGTAAACAAAAATGTATTCAAAATAGTGCCTCATTTATTTTCCCGTGAGGAACCCTTGAGGCCCTTTTTCGGTCTGTGGCCTGGTGGTTCTTAATCCGGCCCTGATGATTCTGCCTTGTCACCAACAACGGCACAGTAGGTGCACAAATAAACAGCGCAATCACTAAACAGGGTGGCAACCATACGAAAAAATTGTTTCGCGCTTACCACACAACTGCTTATGTACCGTTTCATGTAGGCATTGGTGAAAATTTTACGATTCTGGATTGATTACATCACGTAAAAGAATTGTTTCACATTTTATTTCCTTAAGTAGGTTTTATACCTTATTATTGCATTCTTGGGCATGTGTGGATGTACTGTTTACAGACTGTGCAAATTATTGTAGTTTAAAATGGAGAAATAGAAGATTGTTTCTGGTGAATATTTAAGTCTTTAAAAGAAAATTCATTGCGCAAAGAATGCGAATCTGGTTGATAGCTTAAAACTATTCTCAAATCATTTAGCAACAACTATAAAACTTAAAAATGTGTATTGGAACAAGGGTAATGAAAATTTTGCACAGTAAATTGTATACCCCTTAATTAGTTCTGACATTATTTCTGTACGTTGGAGCTTGACCCATGGTGATACTGTAGGTTACACTAGGTTGATTATGCTTTCTTACATCGAGTGGCCCTAGTCAGGAGTTCCAAGTCTCTCCTTGGATTTAATTTGTATTATCACGTGTCATGTCTAGGCTCTTAGCTGGCCCGTGATCAGAAAAATACCAAAACTTGAAAGAGATACCTAACATTGCAACCACAGCATTGAACATTTAGTCCGACTGAATGCTCTGAACTACAGGGCAGCCTTGACGGAATAAGCCCAGTTAAAGAAAACCCTAGATGGTGGCACTAATTAACTACAAATACCTCTTTGCCGTGTCATCTGCACGGTAGTATACGTCAGAATTGTAAAAACAGGGTTCATATACATTTCACAGCCTTTAATTCGTCAAAAATCTTTAAATAAAAAAAAAATTGGTCACAGTATCAGAGCCTTGGAATGACTGATGAAATGCGGTTAATGCAAGCAAGCAAGCAATTCTGGCAAAAAGGGGCAGGTGAGTAAACAAATTTAGCAGTATTATACGTATATTGTTGAAGAACATAAAGGAGGAAAAGTAGCTTGATGGTTAGCACGACCATCTTATGTGCAAGAGGTTCCTGGTTCGAGCCTCATCTTAGCCACCTCTAGCATATTCGGGAAGGGCCCTGTGAAGCCTTTGCCCATGTCGATTATGGCAAGTGGAAAATCTTAGGAAATTCCAATTGGAATTACCTAGCAAAATTGTTCCTCTCGCTTTCTGACACTATGTCTTTGGCTTGGACCGCAACAAACCCCCAAAGTGAAGAATACAATGGAATCAACTGACGACATCATGTGCGTATTAAATTACATGACCAGTAAAAAAAAAATTATTGGGTAATTTTAATAATTTAATGTGCGAAGAACCTTGAAATAAACTAAGATGGCATTGGAAATGGTGTCATCTGTAACTCTGTTCTTAACCCGGTAAAGTTCTAGTCCAGAAACTCGCGAGATTGTTTTGTTTTAATAAATTTATAACGATTCAACTTTCCGAACCTAAATGATAACAGCCATTTATTTAATACACAGGTGCTAAAGCACACGAATTGCGTACAACCGGGAACACTCACTCGACCCCGCTCCCGGGGTGGCGTGACTGTTCCCGTATGTACACGATTCATGTGCTTAGCCCCTGTGTTTTCACGTGCACTTGATACTAAGTTAACCAATAACCACACATTCCAATACTTCAGCAGGCGTTATGAACTGAAACGCTGCCCATGATGAAAGTACAACACAAATCCTACACGCAGCAGTACGAAAATATACACAAAAGTTGCTACACAAAAGTTTAAGGACCTTGGACCTTCCAACAGATCTCGAAGTTCTCCACATGCTGTAATAATATTACAGTGATGGCCGACAGCAGATCAGCCATCGTCGATTGCTGCTTCACGTCTGGAAATTTAAATACTAAGCTCTGGGCTTGTAACGTATACATCCACCCAATTCTTGAGTATGCATGCCAACTCTGGTCACCAAGCCTTTTAAAAGATATTAATCACATTGAATCGGTCCAGAAGCGATACACAAAATCCCTTCCTGGTAGCGAACATTTTAAAATCTTAAAATTCTTACACTTGAACTGCACAGACTCAAGGCAGATTTAATTTTAACTTACAAAATTATACATTGCTTGCTGCCACTTGAGCTACCCTTCTTTGAAATTAGTGTTGAGATGAGAACTAGGGGCCACCTATTTAAGCTTGTGGTCCCCAGATTTAATCTTAACTGTAGGAAATCCTCCTTCACTGTAACTGTAAGAGTTGCCTCAGTTTGGAATTCCTTGAGTGATAGCATTCTCTCGGCCTCATCACTTAATATTTTTAAGAAATTGTTGAACAGGCATTGCTTAAAGGCATACTTTCTCCGTCCCGATAAGTGTTCCTGCAGTTTTCGATCCTTCTCTTTTCCCATTTAATCTTTTTTAAAGCCATCCTAAATTGGCCACCTATCTAAGTTTTGCAATTTTGAAACTGGTTTTATCCATTTGACGATGTATCCGTTGATGTGGTTGTTAGCAGTCCCCCAGGGAACCCTTTTTTGCCGTTTTGGTCGTTTCAGAGCAGAAAATGACAAGATCCTGAATAAAAAATTAACAGTCGTTAATCAGGCTGTAGTGTCCTTCTGATTAAGACCTGTACTGGGCAGGGTCAGATTTAGCATGCCCCCATCCCCCGGGCCTCCTACTTAAAAAAAATACACATGAGATTTCAGATTTGCCTTATAAATTTAAAAAGGAAATGGAGAAAAAAGTACAGCTTTGGCTGCGACTGTTTCTCATTTAAAAAGGAGTTGGGGAGGTAAGTTCTTTTTAACATTAGGGTACAAAAGACATTTTCATATGAAAAGTTTGAAGTTTGGTAGAGCACCCCCACCCCTCTCCTTTGGTTAAGACCTCAGCAGGACGGGGTCAGATTTAGCATGGTGCAGCTGTGCCCCTCCCCCCACCAACATTCTGCTTTAAAAATATACGAGATTTTTCTTTATCAGAGAAAAAAAGTACAGTCTTGTCTGCGACTGTTTTTCACTTTAAAAGTAGTTCTTTTTAACATTAGGGTGTAAAACACGTTTTCATATGAAAAGTTTGAAGTTTGGTAGAGACCATTCTGGTTCCATAAATTTGGTACATAAGCTACCAGTAAAATACCAAAAAGCACTAAAGGTGTGTGTTTAATCTATGGGATTGTTGGTTGCTGAAGAATTCAGGATTCGCACCTGCTGCAGAGCAAAATCAGCTGGGAAGTTTTGGACAAACAGCAACCCACAATTCCATAGATTAAACACACACCTTTAGTGCTTTTTGGTATTTTACTGGTAGCTTATGTACCAAATTTATGGAACCAGAATGGTTTTAGGGGTCAGTTGGCGATGTTAGCACTAAGTAACTTTTGATTATTTTCCTTCTTCGTAGCCAACAACGAAGATGCAGGAGATTGACAGGACACCACTGCTGATGAAAGGGCTTGTGCAGTAACCAGTGCAAAATTACTGGGAATGTGAAGTAAAGTTGTTGCAGAGGGGTTGCTACCCAATACTGCTCTCTTCCAAGGTTTCACCAAAATGTTTAAACGCCTTTTCACTCTTTAAATTCTCTATAATTTATTCCCTACCAACCAGAATTTAATAATTGGCTTTATACTGCAAAAATGGATTGTTGCAGGCCAAAACCTATAGCCCCATTCCCTCTGTAGCAAATCGCAATATACAATATTGGAACTATAGCTTTTTATTGGCTACCCCTCGGAGAAAGTGTCTCAGTTAAAACTTTACATCTTCACAGATGTTTTGAAAAGGAATAACACTCGTTTCATCGTGTGTCTCACGCGCTGTGACTGTGTGGCTGACTGGATTCATTAGCTAGTCAAGAAATGATTTTCATGCGTCAAGCTGCATAACGTTTTGCTCATGTAACAGAATTGTCTTTTGCATATATACGAACTTACTTGGGTCATTGGTCCACCGATTAAAGAAAACATGTTTCTTTTCGAGTTTACCGATTAATCTTCAGTGTTTTTCTGACTGCACAGCAGTCTGTAGCTCGCTTGCAATAAACTCATGCAACGTGATAGTTACTAACGTAGTTAAAATCAACTGAATGACAAAAAAGTCGATCTCTCCGTCTATATTGACATAAAAGAGAACTCTACTAATTCTTTATCAGCCATTTGGTTCGTAAACATTCCTCATCAATAATATATTACCACGAACTAGCTCGAGATAATAAGTTTTAAGAACAACAAACACAACAATACAACCTTACTTTTGCAACAAAGTGCCAATTTCAAAGAGAATTTATTACGCAGGGTTAGGTTTCTTGAGCAATGTGTATCTAGGTATTGATACTTCAGATTTTGATAGCTTTTTTTTCTTTGACTGTCTTCCATTTCTTTGTTTACCACGTTTGTTTGCATCTTTTTCGTTGCTGATTACCTCAATACCTCTGATGCATATTTTTTTCCCATTTAGTTGTCTTCTGTGTTTGTCGTGCGTTGGTACCTTGTACTAATATAATGATTTTTTTTCTTTTACTACATTTTTTGTCATTGCTAATTGTACTTTTTTTTTAGCTTTAGTAATGTTAAAATTTTATTTTTATTGTTTCGTTCTCTTTGTAGTGTGTTGTTTTTTCTTCCTGTTTTGTTCTGATTGGTGATTGGTGTTGGTACCTTGTAACCAAATATAATGTTTTTTTTATTATTATTTCTTTTGTAAATGTCTTTTGTTGGGTGAAGTGTTTTAATGCCTGTATTTTTTTTTCTTCTTTTTTCGTTTTCCTGGTTTTGGATTTCTACCTCGGATATATTTTTTCTTTCTTTTTTTTATTTTTAATTTTGAAAAAAATAAAATATTCACTTTTTGTAAATTTACATGATCCATGCGTAGGATCCTTGGTGCATTTTTTTTTAATTTTAAAATATTTCAGAAAATGGAAAGAAATAATTTATGCTGCTCGGTCGTTTTTTTTATATTAGCCGCAAGCAATATTCAACAGAAGAGCATGTTCCGAGCATGTTAGTGACTCTAAAATGGCGTTCTTAGATAAAGTATAGAGCACAGCTCTGAAAAAACACAAAAATACTGCAGAATGTGGAAACTTTGAGAACTAAAAGGATGTCTTCAGCTTCTTTCAGTATAGATGAAATGATGAAATACATACACAATAAAATACTAGATCAGCCTATGATTTACCAAGATGGCAGCATTCAATTTACGACTTTTTCTCATCGTTCAGTCTTCTTACTACATATTCAACAACCAGTCTCCAATGTTGGTCGATCTTTGCTTTGCAACATTACAACACGGCAATTTTCGGCTAAACACATCAACATCAACATCTACATTAACATTTTATGATCTCAGCTAGAAACCTGGATACCACCAACAGACGTATAAACTGCTTTTATCGGAACGACGACCGTCCGCTAATTACGCATTCGTACCAATCAGGCAGTGACTGAACCTGCTGCTTTTATTCTAACCCCTTAAATGCATTTTTCGACGATTTATTAGCCAGAGTAACAGAAAAGACGGACCCACGTTTCTCGCGAATAGGTCAAAGGTATAAATTGGCACGATTTTACAGACCCACGCAACTCGTGAGCAGTGAACGCCCTCATGAATGACTGATCTCTACAACAGCAAGGCAATGACCGTTAGTTTAAAAATATAATTGTTGAAAAAATTTGTTTCGTTAAGTTTTTATGCATTAGATTGCCAACAATTTTTTTTTTATTTTACAACCTACATTGCCGATGCCTACATCACGCCTTCATTCATTGCACAGCGACAGACTAACGAACTGTTAACAGATGGCAGCAGCTGTTCCACGGATCATGTCGTGTTGGAGCACAGTCACGGCAAACACAACTGCAGAGATCGTAATGTATTTTATAATTCCAAATTTTCAAGTTTTATTTACATGTACCTCACAAAAATAAAGAAACAACATCTAATTTTGATTTTATAAAGAATCATTTGTAAAGAGTGAGTGTGTCATGTATCTTAAATTAAGAAACAGTATTTTTCAATATTACTACCTATTCCATTACAACGAATTACGTGATACGGCTCATTTTGTAAGGCGCAACCATTTCCAAAAAGGGTATTTGCCTTTATGGTACCGTAACTCTCGAGCTACGGTGGAATCGAAATCAAAAGATTCCGGATACATAATATTTGGGACCCGGGACAGCTGTTGTGCGTATGCACGGGCGTCCCAATAATTAAATGTAAAAGTAGTGTTGTTCCGGTGAAGGTTGGAATAAGTAAATATAATTTTTTACAACCGAAATTTTTCGTCCGTGGTTTCTGGAATCGCGCACAAGTCGTACCTTTTCCGGATATTTCGTCACATATTTTTTTTTCGTTACCAAGCAGAAGTAAAAAAAAACTGTACAGCCCAGCGATCCGATTCGCGGATATTTTTCTCTCAGGAAAAAGCCCAGTTTTACCTGGATGGGAGGTCAAAATTGGTTTTTATTGCCTAAAGAGGAAAAATACACTAAATTTCTTGCATTCAGTTCCTGAGTGCCTGTTACCCTGGAGGAAATAAAAACCCAGGCAGTTCGCACACCCACTGCGCATGCGTCGCGTACACAGACCTGCTATAAATGGCGAACGGACAAGCCAGTTGCCACCTTTTCCTCTCAATATTTCACGATTGGTGACTCAAGAGGGGAGGTTGGGCGGGATATTTACACGTAGTGTATTTTTCCCCTTTAGGCAATAGAAGCCAATCTTGACCTCCCATCCAGGTAAAATTGGGGTTTTTAATTGCCGGGGAAGGAAAAATACACTACCTGTAAATTTCTTGCATTACAAATGACCTCGTCGTTTAGGTGGCGGGCACCATCGTGACGGGTTCCCAAGGGTGCGAACTGAGTCCCCAGAGGCCCATTGATCGGTTGTCACCCGAGTGTAGATAATTGCGTGAAGCAGCAGGTGAAGTGGGGAGAGATCCTGCCATCGTTTAAGCGAGTCAGCTAGACGGATTCAGAATTTTTCCTCCTTTTCAAGAATTTTTTATTTTTTTCTATTATTATTATGTTTATTGTTTTATATTTCGAAAGAATGGGATTATCTTGAAGGTTCGATGGGTTTAATTCCATGAGATTGTATTGTAGGTCAAACCAAGAAGGTATAGTTGATAGTAGATAGTACTATAGTTGATAGTAGAGCTGGAGGCGCTAGAATATGACAATTCATTTAAGAATATGTGATGAGATTAAGGACAGGATTTTCATTGTTACTCTTGCGTTGAAGGGTTACGGCTTGTCGAATCATCAGAAGTTTGAGTTTCCAATTTAACGTATGATTGAAAGGTTCAGGAATCAGCGACAAAAATAGTTAGTTTTGAAGGCTTTGGATAGTCCATTCCGGAAGGTAGACACGTGTCATGAGAAGAGGGTCGGTGTTTAGGGACGTGCGACAACGAAAAGCTGTATCCCCTTGTAGTGAGGTAGCTTAGCGTTTTATTACGACACGCCGGACAAAAGCATGATTTTTTTTTTGTGTGGCTTAGTTACTGCATGGGCAATAAGGAAATGGGCTGCTCCATGCAATCTGAACATATATTGGGCTGAAGCAGGCGTAAGTACCAAAATAAGTAACAAAACTACATACAGGGATGTACTTTTCAAGACCATTAATACACCAATCAGTATAATAAGCTGAAACATACTACAGTAGTTCTATACATCATTGATGATAAATAACGTTCAATGAGAAAATATCGAAAATCCAACAGGAAGTGGATATACAGCTCACTTCCGGTAAATAGTCTTTATCACGTAACTCCTAAACCGTTTAACCGACAGGTCTCAAATTTTGCAGGCATATTCTAGAGACCATTTACGTCAATTAATATTTAATGACATTTTGTTGTAGCTCTACCGGAAGTGATGGTAAATGTCACTTCCGGTATTTCTTCACTTAATGAATAACTTTTAAATGGGTTAGCCGGCACGTTCCAAATTTTGCACATGCCTTTCGTACATCTATGATAACTAATGTTCTATGGGAAAATGTCGAAAAGCCACCTATAATTTCAAGGGTTCACTGCAGACTTGTTAAATTAAAACTTCTTTACTTCCTCCTTAAATATAACGCAATTTACAAAAATAAACATTTAACAATCCGCACATGAATCGAGAAATTGTCCAACAAGACAGTTCGTGCATAGAGTTCTGTCCCTGTTGCGTGCTTGTTAGGAAAGACCTCTTTTCGCGCCAAACCATCTTCATTATAAGGGCTCGTTCCCGCCAAAATATGGAAACTCTTTTGGTGAAAAGGAACGCACGTGTCTCGTACGTGGAAAATGTAGCCAAAGACCCGGCATTCCAAACTTGGCAAATGTTTCCTTCAACGTTTGAGTAGAACAACGTAATTAGCCCTAATTACAGTCATTAGGTAATTACGGTCAAGTCAGCAAGCAAGAGATGGCAACTTTACACCTCCAACCCAATGCTGTGATTCGTCCACAACAAATCACGGTAAGTGCAGGCCACTAGTGATGCATATCACCAGGAACGATGTACAGAAGGCAAAGATCGATCTCCAACCCTCTGAGCACGAACACATCACTGCACTTTGGCTGCACTGAACGCCACACCAACACTACACAACACATTTTGCACACTTCCACCACTGCACCTGCTGCACACCGCTGCACTCTTCTGCACATTTGTCCACACCACTGCACTCCACAACACCACTCCACATCCACAACACGGCAACAGGGACCATCTCAATACCAAACGGCCCCACTGACACACCAAATACGACCCACCAATTTTACACTCTGCAGCACTCAGGAAACTCTCTCTTTAACGAGCAATCCATCCACTTATGCTTACAACACACCACAAGAAAGCCTTCAAAAAAATTTTCTTTTCGCTCCATCACTTCTCTTGCCACCCTAAACACACCATACCACAAAATACCACACACAACAATCCACCTCCCTGGATTCAACTCAAAAGTACTGTTCACCACTGGAGAAAACACATTTTTGCCATGGCAAACCCCCCTACACTCAGCATTAGGGCGTTTGTCCCCCTTTCCCCACCAAAAAAGTAAACTTCTCACCCGTTTTGAATCCCTCAGTCCTCTTACAATAATACAGCACGACGGGATCGCAACAATGAACGAGGACGAGGAGTGCTGGGATCCATGATTGAGGGCTGGGGGGGGGGGGGATTGAGTCTAAATGGCGCGTCGACAACTTGGTCATGAGCGCCAACCTCAGTCACAGTGCAGTGGTGCGGGTTGCCACTGCACCACACATTACAGAGATGTTATTCAAACCCCTAAACTAAATCTTGTCATACATCTGTACCTCCTGCAAAAATTGAAAAACACCACACAGGAGGACAGACTTATCGCCCAACTGACGCGCAATGTCATGCGGAAGATGGAAACGACGATGAACACCATCAAGATGGCGACAATCAACAAGTAAGTGCCGGACCGCAAGTGGCCGTCGACACCAATAACATTCAGGAGGGTCAACCCCCCGCAAAACGAAACAGTGAGTAAGTCGGGTGTGACCACTGCGCAAACGGGCCAACACAACCTCCTCACGGCGACTGCGGCGACACGCCAAGTGCCACTCCTCGACAGTGCCCTTAATGACCAGTAATTTATTACTAGTATTATTACTAGTATTATTACTAGTATTATTAGCAACATGGCCGCCCATGGCAGATCAGTGAGATGAAGGCAGAAAGCAATAGTGAGAATGTAATGGTTTTTCTTGAAAGTAGCAAGATATTGAGAGGACAAACTAAAGCATAAGGATACAAGGAACAATAACAGCTATTTCTGGTGAGTGGGAAGCAGCGAAAAGTATCAAATTAAAACAAAAACATTTGAGGCAAAAAGGACAAACGAGTGTTGTAGAAAATATTGGCACTGAAAAATTTACTGCATTTGAAAATGTGTTCATAAATTGAAAAAGTGCAAAAAGTTCAAAAAGTGTCAACCCGGATTGAAACCATTGGCTCCAACACAGAACTGAGTGACCCAAATGAACCCAAATTGAAAGAAAAATGTCTAGATGTGGCGAATGCGAAGATAAATTAGGGAATCAAGGAGACTGTGCAAAATGTGGAGTCTGTACAGCAAAATACCACTTTCACTGTGCAGGAATTCTGCAAAAAACATGGAAAGCAAAGAGTGAAAAAAAAAGGAAGAATGGAAATGTGCAAGGTGTCGAAAACAAAGAACACAGTCAGAAACAGAACGTGACGTGGATAGAGTGACAGATAATGAAGAGGATGAAAATATTGATAACCAGAACTTAGAAGAAAACACAATTGCAGCAAGAAAGCAACTGCAAGAAAAAGATGAAGAAAAACTGCAAGCAGAGACGACTATGGAGGAGAACATGGAGAGAATGGAGAAGAAAATAGATAAAATACTCAAAGCATATGAAACAATTGAAGAGCTAATAAAAACGGTTGAATTTATTAGTCAGGAACAGAAGGATTTGAAGAAAGAAAATGACGAAATGAAGAAACAAATGAAGAATATGGAAGAAAAAATACAACTATTAGAAAACAGAGAAGTTAAAAAATAAAATAGTAGAACAAACAGTGGAAACAATGAAAAGAGAGACAAAGGAAAAAGAACAATATGAACGTAACAGAAACTTAGAAATAAGTCAACTGGACTGGCTAGAGAAAGAAGATCTTCAAGATGTAGTGCATAGATTAGTCAGAAACTTCAACATCCAGGGATTTGAAGAAAACCAAATAGATGTAATGCATCGCATACCGAACAAAAATAAGGAAAAGCCGAGTGTGCTATTACTGCAGTTTAAGCATAGGGATTGTAGGAACATGTGGCTCGACCAAAAAAGAAAAGTTGTGACAAACGACGATATTTACAAGAATGGTAATAGGAAAAGAGTATATTTAAACGAAAATATGACGCCTCACAACAAAAGCCTATTTTGGAAAACAAAAGCATTTGCAAAGGACAATGACTACAAGTACGTTTGGTTTAAGAACGGTAAGATAATGATGAGAAGAAATGAAAATGAACAAGAAGTAAAAATTATACGTGGTGAAGAGGATTTGATGAGTTTAACAACCACAGAATAAGTTCGTTAATATTGTTTTTGAAGATGGAAAAAAAATTGAAGAAAAAATCAAAGAAGAAACTAGTGACTGTACAAGTTTAAAAATCTTACATAGCAATATAAGAAGTTTAAGGAAGAATTGGGATATGATGCAACAAAAATTATTAGAAATTAAGGTTAAATGGGATGTAATAATATTGACAGAAGTAAACATAAAAAAAGAAGAATCTGACATGTACAATTTAGAGGGTTATGAAAAACAAACCATAACAAGAGAGACCACTAAAAGAGGGGGTGGAATAATGATATTTACTAAAGAAGACTATGATGTGAAATCAAAAGAGATACTTATTGATGAAAATAATGTAATGGAAATTGAATTAAGGACACAAGATGAAAAAGAAAACATCAGAGTAATTGCCATTTACAAAAAGCCTACCACAAGTAAAAAAGAATTTGTAAAAAAATTAAAATCAATATGTAAAAATAATGATAAGAACTGGTCTTACCAAATAATAATAGGCGATATAAATATCGATATATTAAAAATTCCTGAAAATAATGAAGACAAGTATGAACAAAAATGGATAGATAATTATGAAAACATGTTAGCAAAATTGGGCTACGAAAAAAAAATAGATTCACCAACAAGAGAGGAAATAGTAACTAAGAATGGACAACACCATTTACAACAGACTTGCATTGACCATATCTATATTAAACATGAAAGAGGAGAAACTACTGGAGCAACATTGACAGAAAAAATTTCAGACCATTACTTTACTATGTGCTGGATGTGGAATATAAAACAATACTTACCTAGAAAAAATGATGGAAAAATAATGCAAAATGAATACACTAAATTCAATCATGGAAAAATTGTAAAGGAAATGAACAATATAAAATGGGATGTGATAGATCATTTAACATGTCCTGACGAAATTTACAATACAATAACAAATAAAATAAAATCTATATACACTAGCAGTATAATAAAAACTAACTTAAAAAAAACAAACAGGAATAAAAAGGAAGAGAATAAAAGGAAAGAATGGATAACAAATGAATTAATAATTCAAATAAACTTTAAAAATAAATTATGGAATAAAATAAGGAAAAACAATGGAAAAGATATAGAAATGGTACAGAAATATAAAAATGTTAAAAAAGAAATAAATAAGAAAATTCAAGAATGTAAACAAAATTATTATAAAGTAAAGTTGAAGGGATTAGAACAAAAAAAGAAATCGATAGGGGAGGTAATAAACGAAATTACAAAAAATAACAAAAAGGTTAGCATTGATGACAGTATAAAGAAGACTTTTAAGGGAGAATGTACCTCAAAACTGACAAATGACTTTAACGAAGTGTACTCAAAACAAGTCCCAAATCTGAAAGGAAGCTTTAAGAAAGAACACGACTTGTACAAAAGTGGAGACTTTTATAAAAAGATGAGAGCAAAAACAAAAACAAACCAGACTGTAACACAAAAAACAATGTACATTGACTATGCAAATGATAAAGATATAATAGAATTAATCAGTGAGTTAAAAGATACAAATGCAACAGGAATTGACACAATACAAACTGAACACAT
>JAHWFP010169433.1:0-34399 GCA_023313725.1 Lithobius niger
TTTTTTGAGCTTAAAAAAGAAGATGGAGAGAAAAAATTGCGGAAAATTGTATGTTTCTTGAGAATTGGTATCGATTTTGGTGGTTGTGTGTGGCCCGCGGACTCGTCCCTCCTTTTCCAACGATTTTCTTCCAACCGTCGCTTCAGTTTAATCGCGTGCTGTGTCGGACGGAACGCTTGCGCTGCTAACAGCCTCGATCTGATTGTAGTGAAGGGAAAGGGGGGGGGGTTGCAAGAGAGGAGCCGTCACCATGATCAGCCAAATGATAGGGACGGAGGATAAGGGCACCGCTTAACGGACAAGAAAGGAAACATTGACTTGACAGAACGCCACTGCCTCTTCGTTGTTCGGACTGCAAAGGCAAAGTCTGTGTGATGAGTATTGGAATTGGTCGACCTGTAAACACACACCTCGTGTGACACCCAGGTATCCCAAAGCCATGCTATCTAAAAAGAAAAAAGAAAAAAACAACGGTCTACCACTGACACTCTGAAGAAGATGGTGTATGGCCTTCTGTCGAAGTGCCTCTATCACGCAAAAATTTATTAGGGTTCTCATCCGAGCAATTTTGGATTACTGTGACCAGATCTGGTCACCAGGATACCAGAAATACAGAGTTTGTGGGGAAAAGGTGCAGAGAAGAGCAACAAAAGTTCTCCCTGGTATCCCTCACTTGTCCTTCGAGGAAAGACTGCAACGAATCCAGCTTAACTCTTTGGAAGAACGAAGGGTCCGTGGAGACATGATGCTCTGTTTAAACTTTTTAATATCGACTTGCCTCAAAGACCATGGAATAGGAGTAGTACAGAGAACACTTGAACATGAATGAACTGCATAAAACGAGAGGACACTGCTATTACCTCTGCTGAAACCAAGGATTATTGTGTGCACGGTGTATCTTGAGTCCTGCAAGTATTTTGCGGCTACGTCTTCCTGGAGGGCGTGGCTTTAATAGATGGCCGCCATTGGTTTCGTAACCATCTTGGATATCAACACGGCACTCTGCTACTGAAAACGTACAATCGAGTATCTGTGTTCGTTCTGCGGAGAACTCAAGATAGGCCACGGACACTATAGAACGAACTGCAGAAAGTTTTCCACATCGTTTATAGTCATTACAGGTTGAAACGTGGAACTGCCTGCATGAACACGTCGTGATGGCTGCGTCTGTAGAAAACTTCAAGAAGCTCTTTGATGAACTATATAATCTTTAACAGACTTCTTCGCCTGCTGAGCCAAATAAGTTTTTCTTCTGGTCATCATCCACTTTATGTTGTGCTATGTTATTTCATGTTATGTTATATGTTACGTTGTTATATTTTGCTAGAAAAAAATTCAGAAAAACATAAATACTGACGACATGAGTATTGTGCACCAATTTTCAGCAAAAAGTGCTCCAGGTGCTCCAAAATCAATAGGGCCTCTGTGAAGTTAAGTATCTAGGCCTAATATTTGACCAGTACTTAAGATGAACATACCATATTGACTACCTAGTAAAAAATTAAGAAGGGTCTTGCGCATACTTACCTAAGCTTACTGTGTTCAAAACCATGGTCGACATATAATATGCTTTAGGGAATACTTTGCTGCAGTATGACATCTCATGCTTGGGCTAATTTTCAACCTCTGTTAAACAATGCAAATTGATAATTAAAACAGTGGCGTCTCAGAAAATCAGATAGCCCTCAATGCCACTATCCCGTGAATTAAATGTGAGTTAAATGATCTCTGTATATCCACAAAATTGTTTCATTAGGGATTTCTATAGTCAGAAATTCTCATTCCAAACTCCTATAAATCTTGCCGTAAGGCATTTATCTCATGGTAGCAGCCATTTTACACGTGATATGAGTGATCGTAAGGTGATTGTGCCCAAGACTAAGACAATGGCTGCTCATAAGTAATTTACATATATACTATTGCCCCCAAGTCTGTAAGCAACTGCCACATGATATAACAGTCGAGTGAACCAAACTCAAGAAAACGAGCATAAATTGCAAGTTGGCTCAGCCCCAAAATACACAAACAACCAATCGACTCAGAACACACCCATGAACATTTCCCACGTGATGGTCACTCTCTGACAGGGTGCAGGCAGGGCCTGGCGGGGCCACCAACTCGAAGTCAGCTGTTGGCGGGCTTCCCTGCAAAGCACGAAAATCTGATTTTAGCTTTCTACTTTGAAAACTATCACTTCTAGACGGAAACCTCATATAACCATTTTTGTAGAACTAAACATTTCCAGACATTCATATGAGAGCACATTTTCACCTAAAATGCTCCGTTTGATTTTTATAAGTCGGTGTAGAATATGTTCCGTGGTAGTTTTTTGGTCAATCGCGTAATAATTAGTTCCGAGTCGAATTAGCCCATTGGCTGCTTGTGTATTTTTGGGTTGAGCGAAAGTCCGGAAAACTTGGTTTTGCCTCCCAACTATAAGCAAAAATGTTGGCATGCAAAGATTTGGTAAAGAGTTTGGTAAGAGTTTGGTAAAGATTTGGTAATTCATGGCTGCTAGTAGGGACGAAGTGGAAGGTCTTACGAAAGTCTTGAAATAGGTGCTCTCATTAAAAATAATTGTTGTACTATCATACAATGTTTCTGACTGCCCAAGTTTATTTTTCCTTTTTTCCCAGTAGTCCTGCACACGGGTGTTTCAGTAAAGCAGGACTTTTGTTTCAAATGGGTTTCCTGTATTTTATCCTCATGTATTTTATCGAGACTCCGAATGTTATTTGCCTCTACTGTTCCCTGACATGTACCAAACCTGTTGTTTTAGTTGTGTTTACCATGCAAACGATAAACTTCACTTCACATCTGTGGTTCGTTTGTCGGTGACCATTCAGCACAGCCTTAAGCTTTGACTTATGTAACTGCGGAAGTAGAAAGGTCTACGTGGTCTTTTCGGTTTAAGTCAATCATGGTGGTCGTTTTGCGGAAAGAAAACAAAAATCTCAAGCAAGGATACCTTGCCAGAGTGGTGCTGACCTTTTCGTTATTCCGACTGCAAAAGCTAAGTCTTTCTGATGAGCTTTGGAAATGGGCATTCAGTGAAACTAACATGTAAGATAAATTAAAAAAAAAGAGAAAACACCCCACTGACACTAAAAAAAAGTATGCTGTTCGCCGAGTTGAAGTTGCAGAACTAACATGTAATAGTTGTACTGTTGTCCTTTAGTTGATTTTCATTTCAAAGTTTACTGAAGTGGCGATGATTTCAAAATGGCGTAAATACGAAATTAATGTGCGGACTTTTTATAGTCTGTTACCCTGTAACACAAATCAAATATTTCTGAAGGGCAGATCCCTGCAAGACACGAACAAAGTTTAAACGAAGTCCCAGATTTCTGACTTATAATGAAGAGACATGAACCTGCAGTTAAAATGACAAGCAAGGCGACTCCGCTTTAGTATCCGTGGACTGCAGCGTAGGCACTGGTGCGGCAATCTTGACAAAAAAAAATTCACGTGAAACATATAATTGGGACCCGAACTGAGTTTTTCTTCATTTGTCTTCGTAGCCAGTGTATTTCGTGTCCCAGGGTTTGCAGCCCGTATTGTGGCTCCCTCTCACATCAGTACTTGTGACTGATGTAAAGCTTATAAGGCAAATTTAGGATGGTCTCGGCAGTGTCGTGGTGGCTGACTGGTGGGAGCGAGCAGTCTACGTATATGTAATCGGATGACCCGTGTTCGACCACGTAATGCCACGTGAATTTTTTCGTCCAGATGACAACGCACTGGTTTCCAGTGCAGTTCAGAGCTGCACACCTGATCCATCGGGATCATGTTTGCTTCCCACCCGATTTAGGTTAACATCAAGGCTGTTTTAACAGGTCGAGCTGGTCTGGTTGTCAGAAATTCACACATAATGACAAATGAAACACAATTTGAAGAAAAGGAGGAACCACCCTGCCAGCAACAAGTTGCAATGAAAACCTTTCTCCAGTACTCAGGTTATCACTTAAAAGAAATAACCGTCATTGCGTTTATTTTCCGTTGATCAGTTGAAAAGATGCTTTCGTGCTCTCATTATCCACATTTCGCATTATCCATATTTCATGTTTACCGGTTTCAACTTCTTAGCCCTGTGTGGCGCAGTGGCATCCCGGACCACTGCACTGTGACTCAGGTTGGCGCTATGACCTCTCCCCACACCCTTCCCCAGGTTAACAATAGCAACAATGGCATTTTATAGCAATGGTGTTTTGAACGCTCTGACTACGGGCTATTGAATTGGGAGCTGAGATTTCCCAACACTGAATAGCGGGGCTAAGAGGTCTCATCCCTCTTCTTTGTTGTTAGTTAGTTAGTATAATTTATTTATGCTAACCTATTACATAAACTTTAATGGTAAGCTTAGAAAGCAAACTTTCGATGGTACATTAACACAGTATTTACCATCGACCACCAACGTGCAATGTTGAATGTTTGAAATGTAGTGCCGGCTATCGTCATAGAGGTCAAACAAGTCTTTTTGAGTCGCCATCATGGCTGAACATGCTTCCACAAATATTCTTTTCGGAATTGGACATCATTCACCAAACGCATGCATATCAGGAACGGGTTTAGATGTTGTAATCGTTAGATAAATAGCACATCGTTGTCTCGGCATTGTTTCGTTTCAGCACTCGAACAGCAGGTGGTATCCTATACATCTCTTTCCTGGGGCATTTCAGCAATTTATTACACCCAACTGTAACTGCACACCGATCGCAACAATTTTTAATCAATAAAGCCCATTTGAGCCATATCGTGACCTGCAATAACACTGCTTTAACGATTGTTGAACATATTCCCCTCGTTTTTCGTATAATGCCCGCAAAACGGGGGCAATATGTTTAACAATTGTTTAAGCATTGTTTAGCCATGGTTGGCTACATAGAATGGCATAACTCTGCATTGATTTGTCGTCATTATACCCCCATTTGTAGAACGTATCGTTCGAATTGGCGCTCGTGTCTGTGGATTGTTAGACGATCTTCCCATTCAGCAACAAGAGCTTCGAAGCAGCGCTCGTGTTTTTCTATTGTAGGGTGAATGAACTTTATAGATAATAACCGAAAACCTCGGGACATTATAAAACAATACCCGCTGGCGCCCTTGTGTCATTGTTTTATAATGCCGTCGGTTTTCGGTCATTATCCTTATCCGCGTCATTATCGGCGTCGGATTTACAAGATGGCGACCCCATTGAGAAATAGGCGTGTATCGATTTCGTTGTAATTGCGTGCGTCGATTTCATTATAAGAGTTAAGCAAACTAACCACGAATTGATTAAATTAAGTCGCGATATTGCAACCCGACATTTTTAGCTTGGTCAAATTTGAACGGCTGAAATTAACTTCCTAACAATTCGTCTACATACACTTCTTGAGCTGATAGAAAAAAATAAAAGCAGACGATGAATAAGCATAAAGACGGAAGCAGACGACACAGAACGCGAATTTAATTACTTGTTATAGCCTAAAGCGGAGAATAACTTCACTTAACATATCAGTAACGTAAACAATTTTTTTTTGGATGGGGGGAGGGGTATTCTTTGCGACCCCTGCTAGAAAAAATGTGACCACCTTATGTTTAATGTATATTTATTATTCTCTCTTTACGTCATTACAGTTTTGAAGAAAATGGCAAATAACAATACTCCGTGGTTTCTATTCCCACTCGGCTCGTTTTATTAGGTTTATTATTTTTTTGGCGGGTGGGGAGGGGGTTGCCCCCTGCCACCTCACCCGCTCCCAGTTGTGCTACTATTCGACTTCACATTTGGAGTGGCAATTTGAAATAGTTCGACTTGATTTTGTTTCATTTTTAGCATGTAGAGCAATGAAGCACACCAAGCATAATGTTTCCAATTTGCCAAATTTTGTGTCAAGTTCCAAGTTGTTCAGTTATTTCGAAAGCATAAATAAATTTGTACTTCATCTTTTAGTAACTCAGCTTTGACATTAACTAACACCTAGCCGTATAAATTCTTGCTAACACGTAAAAGCGACGACAGGATCCGAATCTGCCGGCAGCGGCGTAAGTTGCGTTTGATTTGGGTGTTGGTGGCGCACCCGTCTAGTCCGAACGAAATCTGTCTCAAATCGACGGTAGCGCCAACCTGGCTTCTGGCGGCGGGACAGGCTATTACGCGAATGTTCACTATCTTGTGTAACAATATGTCTAACTCTATTAGACCATCCACAGTAACACTTTAAACACTAGCATGAGCAACGATCCACCATAACTCGTTCATTCTCCTAGACTGCTGATGCAGGATTCTTTAAAGCAACATACTGCCTGCATTATAACCTTCCGCCTGCCTGGCAACACCCACGCGACGATCACATCCGCGTATTTACTACAGCTAAGGTCAACTGAGACGGTAGCTTCGTTCCTCGCAGCGAAAAACATAGCTACTGTGTCAATTGGCATTGCGCCTAATAGTCCAGCCAGCGTGAACCCACTGATTGTGTCGTCACAAACCGGAATGATTCCCGTATTTTAAAATCACAATTTATAATTTTCTAGGCTAGTGTCTTATAATTTTGCTTCGTCGATCTATTGGAATAATTAATTTTAATTTTTACCGCATTAGTGTATTAGATTTTACATCTCATGGTGATTACTAGAAAATTAGTCGAGGTACACACAGAGATGAAATGTCATGATTATTGTACGCGCGCAATGCATCATTTAGTGACGGGTCGTTAGTAAATAAATATCCATTATATTCAACAGAAAATCTCCTAGACGCCACATTTTAAAAAGGATTTTTAGCAAGGGAAAGACTAACGGTAAGGAAATAGCCCTTTGCGGCCGTACTTGATGTGGAGGATCGAGAAAAATGGCGCTGGGAGGTATATCCCTTTAAGCACGTAATTAATTCTGTAGCAAACAGTCGGTCATTCTATGACTACATTGTCGTGTTCGTCTTGAGGCCTCATCAAAATGAAACCACGTTTCGCGAACAAACTGGCCATCCCAAGTTATCACGTTAACCATGAGATTCTCGTCGTTGTGGTATATTTATTTATTCATTGTTTAAATGATTCGTTGCTTTAAAAGAAAATTTTGCATAAACCTTTAAGCATGGTGCTTACGTCTTTAAGGTGTTCAAAATAATGCTGACCCGGATGCTGAAAAAGAACGTTAAGTTGTTGGCTTCCAGCAGGTAAATCGATGGAAATTAAAAAGGTTGTTGGCAGGCAGCGCTCCTCTTTAATGGATGCCCTAATTTCGACCCGTGTATCGGCAAAGTAGAAGCTCAAATTACGACTTATTTTAATACTAGAAGAGCTTGAACGGAAGCACTCAATCGGTGGTTGTTGTTTAATTACTCGGCTCATTGGTTCAGCCCCCAGGAGATCGGGGTTTCGGTAATTGACGGGCCACCAGGGCAAACGGAACCCAGCAAAAGCCAATCTCCCTGGAAACAGCGTTCCTAACAGCAAACGTTTGCAAATTTCCGACCTTTAACCATACGGTTTCGTTCTTGTTAGCCCTAGTCTTTTCCAGCTACCACCTTTCGGATAAGCTATAAAATACGATATTGGTAAGCACTTAGGTGTTCAAACCCAACTTTTCGCTTTCTCGCCGGTTTTGGTCGTAAAAACCAGGAGGAAGAGAACATTTGCATGTTTGATTTTACTCTGCCATCAGTATAAAAAATACATGTCCAATCACCTACCTTGGAAGAAAATAAGGGTGAATCCATTATGCATGAAATGGAAGCCATCGGTGAACGAAAGTAGGAAATATTGCAAACTGCCTCTTCAAGAATGGAACGATTCTCACCAACATTGGCGTTTTTTCTTCTTTCGTTTCGAGGTATAAACGCCTCTTCAATATCACGTTGAAGGTGAACAAAAGAAACGTTTAGGACCGAATTTTTTTATCACCGTTTTACTTTCCTGTCGACGCTAAATTATCACTGAAACAGGGTTCATATTCGTCTGTAGTCCTAAAATTACAAGACCTTTTTAGGATTTTTCAAGGAATGGTCAATGAAAATTCAAGGGTCAGCAATTAGTAATCACGAGAAAATGGGAATTTCCAGGACTATTCCAGGACTTCAGGGATTTTTCGTGTTTTTTAATGGCTTTTTCCAGGACTTTTCCAGGTTTTCAAGGACCCGTACGAACCCTGCTGAAAACCTCCTCACAAGTTGAAAAATAACAAAATACGATGAAAAAATCTCAAACATTTTTCGCTCTTACTGAAACGAAACCATATATACACAAACTTGGAAAATACTTGAATTATTTTCCAGTCCGTGAATATGCTTGAATTTTGGCGTGCGACCTGGAAACTGCTTGAGTTTATTTCTTCGGGCGTCTGATGCTTTTGCGGTTCAGATTTAAATTTTTAACAAATTTTTAGTAACTTATCTGAATCAAATACCTTTTAAACTTGTTAAGTCTGTTCACGAATATAAACGCGTAGGCTTTGTCACGTTTGGCATTCGTTTCAGTGAGAGCGAAAAATGTTTGAGAGTTTTTCATCGTATTTTGTTATTATTCAACTTGTGAGGAGGTTTTCACTGCAGGGTTCGTACGATTCCTTGAAAACCTGGAAATGTCCTGGAAAAGCCATTGAAAAACACGAAATATCCCTGAAGTCCTGGAATAGTCCTGGAAATTCCCATTATACAGAAAATCACGTTTCTATCACTGCACAACGTATTTTTAAACATTAAAAATAACGGGAAAAAATAGAACTAATTGTAACGCTAGTGGATTTCACAGATGTCAATTAATGGAACAAAATCTGTGACATCTTGCCACACTGTTAATAAGATTTCATATTAAACAAGTTTATTTTTTAATAGTCTCATTTTCTCGTAATTACTAATTTCTGACCCTTGAATTTTCATTTGACCAGCCCTTGAAAAATCCTAAAAAGGTCTTGTAATTTTAGGGCTACAGACGAATACGAACTCTGATTCAGTGATAATTTAGCGTCGACCGGCTGCAGAAAAATTGGTAGGGTCGTTTTAGTGCTTTCACACTTAATTGAAAAGCGCATTAAGACAAGGCTGGGAAAGAGAAAATGCCTAAGGCCTTTAAAAAGTCTGGAAAAAGTAAGGAAAATCGTTGTTGATGAGAGTGTGTGAACCCAGTTTTTCTTAATGTTTCTTACCATTCGTTATTCAACCTTAGTAAAAAGTTGCTAGAAATAAATAAAATAGCATTTAAGCCTTTAAGATAATTTGTGTTATGCAGCAAAGACTTTACGGAATTTTATGTCGCTGAGCTCTAGTTATCATCGCGGAAACCAAAACTGATAAAGTAGCCACCAAGTTGGGAATTGTTTACCACGTAAAACGAGGGATACCAACGTACCAAAAAATTCCCCAAGTTAATACCAACTACGAACAGTTTTAGGGTTAAATAAAAAACTTGAATATTGCTACTCTTTGTAACAATGTTCAGTTCTTCATTGACCATCTCACGTTTTTTTCCTAATAATTAATTTTGTTGATCCTTTAGCGATCTGAAGCAAAGTAATGCTCGTTTAGATGAGCCAGTTTAGTTTTTAACCTTACTAGACGTGTTAAAAGCAGAACCACTCTTAAAAAATTCCGTAAAATTAAGATTAAAAAAGAACTGGAGAACTGGTAATTTGTTTTCAGCTCTTTTAACCGTAAAATTGTAAGTCGACAATTGATCTGAATGAGGCGTATTGGTTTTGTGCACTAAAAGATCATATGTCCACTGTCATTTCATATGAAGTATAATAATAAAAATTTTTTGTTGCATCTCTGCATTTTTTCATTTTTTTCATTTTTTTTTTTTCACTTTTTGCAATTCTGCATTTTTTTTTATGTTCGTATCTTTAATCGTTGGGCAGTACAATGTAGCCGAAGATTACAGGTAAAGCAATTGGAAACAAACTAATGATTCTTTTTACCGTAATTTTACGGAAATTTTTAACAATGAAGCAGTCCAGGAAGTGGAAGAGAAAACCCGGCGATGAGAACCGGAATACCTGTGATCATGGTAGGAACAGAGTAGAATAAGTCCCATAACTGCTAAGGAAGACTTGGCTCAGACTAGCAAGAACTTTGCTGCATCCATTTTTCCTGTCATCGACCGAACAGCATTCCATATTAAAGGATGACTCTGCTGTTGTTTCAAATGTATACTTACCTTTAAATGGGAAGAACATCCTGGCAGACCTTCCGGTAAGGGTAGTATGACAAGCTAACAGGCTTTTCAGAAGCTCTATCTACTCTTCGTCATCATCGAAGGTTTCCCATTTGGATTCCCCAGGTTTCTCTTCCTTTTCTAGACTTCTTTCCGATTTTTCTCCACTTTCAAATATCTCCCCAATTTCGACATTTCTCACAGTAACTGTCCACTCTGCATATGGGATTGATCTGGATCAATGTTGCTATTCACTGTAACGAAACAATCGCTATAGGCTGCTGTTATAAAACAACCAAAGTTCAAGCAGAAAATGATCATATTTTTCAAAGGCAATCTTGTTGAAGGAACCAGGAAACATATATATGAATAACAGACTTATTATTGTAGGTGATAGTGTTGGGTGGTAAACCGGTTCTCAAAGTACACCTTGGTACCAAAAATATAACGGTATCAAATACTGAGGATTGCAAAATACTTTTGAATTTCTTTGCATTTAGATAGTACCTTTGCATTTGTACAGCACGTTCAATTCAAATCTTATAAGACACTTTGTTTATGTCAAAAAAGAAACAGACTTTTTACAAATATACAGTGAAACTCCTATGTTAAGCTTAAATCAGGGGCAACAATCCATAAATATTTTCCATAAAAATTATATCAACAAAAATATATATCATTATTTTATTATTTAGAAATCGGGTGTTGGGCACCACAGCACCGTAATGCGAGATGACACCTTTTATAAGTACCGGGTAAAACCGAGTACCGGGTTTACTAAGCCTGGTACCAACAATGGATGAAAAATTTCTGGTACCGCTCAACACTAGTAGGTGATTGAAATCATCCGAATTTATTATTCCAAATGCATTCAAACTTTGGTTCCTGAACGTAAAATTAATACACGTCAAAAGCCAGCCTGCTTAAAGAAAAAAAAAATCTTGTGCAAGAAACCAAACGCAGAAACAGTTTATGGATTGCCTGGAGGATTGTGCTTGAAAAACGTAAACGCCATAAAATCAATCCTTGGATTTTAAACTGGATGTGCGAATGCTTGTAACAGATATCACAGAGTTGTCTTCAGAGGTAAATTTTCTACTTGGAGGAAAACGAAAAGTGTTGGCATTCAGTTGGATGATTCTTTAAGTGCTTGGCTTTCGAAAAATTTATATAGGACATGCAAGTTAGTCTCCTGTCTATAATTTTACTTTATGCAGACGATGCCAAAGTATACGGTAGAGCTGATACAATCGAATCAGACAAGAAGATATTTATAAACTGGAAAAATGGGTGAAAAACAAGGGCCTTTCCTTTCACCCATCCAAATGATTTCCCCTGACGATTGGAGAGAAACACGCTCTTGATTTTGAATACACCATTGCTGGTGAGACCATTACATGTGTTGACTCGATCAAAGATCTTGGTGTTATTATTGATGGCCCTTAGATTCCGGTTGCAGGATGTATTTTCTCTACCGGTCAATTTTTTTCTCTTTGGACTCCTGAAATCGCGAAAAAACTATCACATCATCTTCATTCGCCCCAAACTCGAATATTGTGTTCAGGTCCCCCTATTATGAAGGCAACAAACACAAAATTGGAAGTTTACAAGGAATGATTACATGGCACATCACAGGATTTAAACACCTTACCTTTGAAGCTTGACTAAATCGACTCGATCCCTGACGCTGCAAGATCGTTGATTGAGTGGTGATCTTCTCCTAACCTATCACATGGTGTAAAATATCATTGACTCGCCTGGCAATGAATATTTAAATTTTCTATTTTTAAATGTACCCATGGCCACTCTATGAAATTTAACAAACCATCATGCTGAACAACTGTTGGTAGCTCGTGCTTCACTGTCCGTGTCATAATAGTTTGGAACAATCTATCTCAAAATGTGATTGACTCTAGAACTGTGAGCATTTCGAAAAAACTTTGTGACGAGCATAGTGCTCGGCTGGTACAAAAAGCTTTGCTTTCATTAGCTTCTCTATTTATTATTATTCTAATTATAATTATTATAAAAGTTTAACTTTATTAGTTTCAAATCATCAAACGCATTACATGACTTAGAAACGATGATACAGTATGAAAACTATGGAAGAAATGTTAGTAATGCTCAATATTGAGCCAGTTCATGTGTATGAAAGTTTGTTTGCTTCAGATAACGTAAGGTTCAGAGAAATACTAACTAAAAAGAATTTAAAAAAATAACAAAAACTATTCTTACAGCATATGCTTTCCATGTACACAATTTCAGATATATACTGAACTATTAGTTGGAGGATTTTACAAATGCGTGCTTCGTTCACTCATTCTGACAGTTTCTAATTTTTATGACCTACGTAGATGGCAGACTGTTTCTAGTTTCAGATGTACGTAGTCTGTAAAACCCACATTTACAGTTCGAAAAAAAACTGTTCTAACCTGTAACTTGTGAAATATTTTGTGTTCGATTCCAATGAAAAGTGTGAAAAATAGTGATATGTTTCTCCAACTCCTCATGACGTAGTTAACAGCATGTGACTTCGAGCCCCTTTATCACTAATTCATTTGTTTTAAACTTGGTTTTGCCTTGTGTTTTGTGGTGTATTATTCACACTTTACAATTGTAAATTTGTACAGTAGGTACCTGCCGGAATTCCAGTGTCATTCTTACAAATCTGAGTTGAGAATACTCAGTCATGCTCCGGTTCTTTATTTAAACGCTATGCTATGATTAGGCTGAGTTTAGAGCAGCAATTTTTGTACAACTGTTATAAGTAACTAACGGAGTGTTTCATTAACCTTTAGCAAGTCATTAAAAACTAGGAAAGTTTCCACAGAAAATATTGGAGCCTTAAAGACGAGGAAAGCATTTTTTGTGCCTAAACCCTTAGTGTTTTTGTTTTCTAGGTGGTAAGCTCCAGGAAGATGAGCGGCTCGAGTATGAACGAATGAAGACCCAACTGTTCGAGGCGCAGACCAGATTACGTCACATGGAAGGACTCATCGAGAGTAAAGATAAGGACCTCGTTAAGACCAAGGAAGTAAGTCATTAGTGAAAGATAAGGTTAACGATTCGAAGCCCTCGAAGATTTTGCGGTTAATCGACGAAAACTTTAAGCGACGACTCTGGTCGGTCTACCTTAGTACAGTCGAGTCGAATGCCATGATGAGTTTAACAATTTCACCAACATTTGACATTTTCAGATGAAAGAAATTGTAAATTGGAAATGTCAAATTTCAAACTGGAAATTTCCAATTCCAAAACTTTGACATTCTTTGCAATCGATGCTAATTCACTTTTCTGAAAGTTACGTAATTGTAGAGACGTAATCCTTGTTTGATATTGCAAAATGCAGATGGATTAAAATGAAATTTTATTTACTTCTCTATGAATTCATTTGAGCTTAATGTCTCAAATGATCCACAAACTCATTTTAAAACGCATGCGTATAGTGAACACTTATTTTTTTTAAAACACTCTGCAAACCGTCTGGGTTAAAGACGCCCTGTGAAAATACAAGATACACTATTCTGAGAAAGAAAGCAAAGACAACTGCCCCGACTGGGACTCGAACCCAGGAATTCTCACTTACTAGCTGGGCGCTCTAACCACTGCGCTACTGGGGTAGACCCTGGCTACAGACACCAGCCGAGCTTATTAGCTGTTCGACCTTTTTTCAGTGGTGACCTAACGACCACAAACATAAACAAGGAGGGGAAGCAACTTGATTCATGCCTCCACACTAGAAATAATGCAAGCAATGAATATGTCAATTTCTTTATTTGGCCAAGAAGCAAATTGCTTTCCCACCTTGTGCATGTTTGTGGCCCTTAGGTCACCGCCGAGAAAGGTTGAACAGCTAGTAAGCTCGGCTGGAGCTTGTAGCTTCACCTGCGAAAAAATGTTCAAATTATCGAGTAAAAAGCACGGTAACAGATTATAGGATGGCAAACTAAGCAGTGCTACATAAAAAGACGAACAACGTGTCAAAAATTTACAATTTTCGTCATCAAGTCAGCATAATAAAATTAAAGCATGGATGAGCCACTAAGTCATCTTATATGTTAAAATCATAATTACAATAATTTAAAAAGTATTAAATTACTGTAATTATGCTTTTAACATAGGATGATTTAGTGGCTTTTGCCATGCTTTAATTTTATTATGC
Source organism: Lithobius niger (assembly GCA_023313725.1). Lineage (NCBI taxonomy): Eukaryota > Metazoa > Arthropoda > Chilopoda > Lithobiomorpha > Lithobiidae > Lithobius > Lithobius niger. Next base: position 14,299 of record JAHWFP010169433.1, read on the forward strand.
TAACCGGATGACCAAAATAGTAAATTTTCGAAACGTTGATCGTCTTTTTATGTAGAATTGCTTGGTTCGCCAATCAGGGCAGTCGTCTGTACTCTTTCTCATGTTAGCATGTGTTCACAAAGCGAGTCTTTAATGCAGATGGTTTGCTTTGTTACCCCTCTACCTTGTGATTTCTCCTTTATTTTTATTAACACTAAGAAAAATTGTGAGTTTTTGAGCTCTTTGAGGGTGTTTTCAGGTTGTCATTACCATGCCATCCGAAAAGGAATTTTGAAGCACCTTACTCAGTGTTAAAAAGGTAATTAATGATGTTTTCTAGGGTTCTAGGACTAAATAATGCAAGACAAAACATTGCCGGACTAAATATCGCGGATGAAACATTGCGAGGACAACACATAGCTAGGACAAATCATCGTTAGGACAAAACATCGCATATTTAAAAGATTTAATGACGCGTTTTGCAGTGAAGCAGGTCTGGCTTCTTTTCAAAGCCTCTCACTACCCAGCAGCTCTTTAACATTTCCGTAATGAAAAATACACTAGAAGTAATACTATTTTAAATCAAGAACGCGAAAGAAGGCAGCAGAAATTCATTTTTTATTATTCCTAAGAAAACCTCTTTTATTTTCTTGAAACTGGGCAGCCCAAGATATGTTCATTGTTCCCGACTTTTTAAAATAAAGCCTTCGTTAACCAGCTTGATAGCCGTAAGGGGAGAATGTAAATGGCCTGTTTCGACTGATGATCCTGGAGCGTTGGGGGGGGGTTAACCAACACTTGCCCATCCGCTTCAGGCCTACGTTGGGCATTGCAAGTGTTAAATTTACAGTCGTAGTTTACAGTCGTAGTTATGGTAGTTTTTATAAAAGCGTTTAAGAATGATGGTTTATGTTATCAAAACGCATGCCTTCCAAAGGTCAGATAAGGTAAAAACAGTAAACATGTGAATAAGCAGTGGGCAGGGAGGCGGAGGGGGAGGGGACACATCGTAACCCGTTTCCCCCCCCCCCCTGAAACTCCAAAATATGTCACAATGCTAAATAAATTACTCTGTAAAACACATGTGAAAAAGTCCTCTCTAGGAGTCGGATACGGTAGTGGTATATCGTAAAATGCTTCAGCTTACCAGAACAGTACTTCCCCAGAACCCTTTTCTTGCTTTGTTCGGCTTCCTGTGAAATTGTTTCCTGGCTGTGGCAAGAGTTAAACGTAGTTGCATTTCCAGTTAACTTACCTCCTTAGTACGCCCTGGAAGTTTCACCCTGCATGCGATGTTTTGTCCTAACGATATTTTGTCCTAGTGATATTTTGTCCTGCTGATGTTTCGTCGGTGATATTTAGTCCGGCGATGTTTTGTTCGGCGATTTTTAGCCCGGTTGCCGTTTTCTAGTTACCAGGGGTGCTCGGAAATGCCTTTTTGGAGGGTGCTGCAGTGACAACTTGAAAACATCTCCTGAAAACACCCCCACGCTTCTATTTTGGGAAGTGAACCTGATATTAGCTTTCTTCAAGTCATTAGTCCATATTGACCTTTCACGGTGAAAATCAATATGGCCTCTTCCACCGAAGCAGATATATAAAAAAAAAAACACTTCAAATACTAACAAATTTATCCACAAAGCAGTTTCAGAGTTCCAGAAGCACTCACAATGATCTAGAGATAATCACATACCCAATTTTCCAACCGTAGAAGAACATACTGGTCCAGCAATGCTAAAATTATTCCAAACCTGGAGAGTTTTCTGTCTTAGTTGTCGGTAGCTCACTCTTGGTAGTCACTCAAGAGATACGGTACAAGATACATTCATAAGAATCTTGAGACTCTGGTAGAATTCAAACTTTTTAAGCTTAAAAGGACCATGTACAAAAGGTATAAACTGTGTTAACTAAAGGTTGCTTTCACCATTAACGTTCAAATTCTCTGGTACTGGTATTTTCATTTTTCATACTTTTTCCGGAAAAGCATTTTCATCTTTATAGATCAGTGTGTGCACTCATTTTCTCTTGCTGGCATTGTTTGTTTGGGAGTTTCAGAGAAATAATGCAGTTGCATTGTTACACTAAACGTTTTTTTTTTTCAATTTGCCCTCTCCTTTAATGTTAACTTGTATCGTCTTACCGTTACTGGTATCACGTTGTCTTTTCTGGTTTCTTCACTTCACCCAATAAACATATTCAAAAACGGGTGGATGGGTTTGCGGTTGCCATTTCGGTAATGGTGACTATTTTTCTTGTCCCCAACTTTTGCTGCGTAAAGGAACGTCCTTTGTTATTGCAGTCATTACTGCACGGATAGGCGCTTCTCCGTTGTAATGCCCGTGGTCGTTTCACGAAACATTGTACTGGCGTTATTTTTTTTAATCTGGCCAACATTCGAAATTACTTTGTATGCACGAAATAGCCGAATGTTATTGCATTACGGCGTCGCAGCTGAAATGGCTTAAAAACTCCCGAGATGTAGCGTGTGCAGTCTGCAAATTGTACTGAGTTATCGCCCCAAGCTTTCATTACAACTGACAATTTTGCTTCACTGAACTAAGCTGTTCCATGCTTCTGCCCCAGAGTTTTGAAATTCTCTCGGCTGAGTTTGTAAGCTAGGGCGAAGCCTGATGGACAATTTCAGTCCGTGTGTAGTGGTAGTTTTTGAAACCTGGTTTGAAACCTTTGCTAGGAATATCGCTGCTAAGGTAACGCACCAAGCTTCTGCCAAATTGCCATAGTATATAGAGTGGATGGCATTATAGGTTTTCCCATGCTTTTAGAGACACCTTTCAGCTGTGCCCTACAATGAAACTTATAGAAAGATAATTAAAGGAAGTGTTAAAGAAAGCTGTGGAATAGTTAGCTTTGCTGCACACGATGTCTTCTCCTCTCCCGCATATACGGGTTCTTAATCATTCTCATCTCAGCCAAAATCATTGAAACAAGTTGACTAATTTTGAACTTTCGGATACATTTTTTTCTCGCATCTTTGCACTGACACTGGCGCATTTTTTAACACGTATGATGAACATTACATTTTTTGTCTATAGGAATTTTGTTGAAAAGTAATCTACATGCAACACACGTACAGAACATAATACGTCTTAATCTTGACGTACAGGTGTGCTGGTTGAGTTCAGACCCGACTATGTGCTCCTGAATTAGAAGCTGTAGGTCGTTATGATATTAGTTTATGATACTAGTTTATCAAACTAGTTGGATGTTCACAAATCGCTTCCTATGATTTTCACTAATGCCCTTTTCCGACCTGTACAGTATCATGTTCCTTTTTTTTCCCACTTTTTCTTAGCACTAGATTAAACTAAACAATTATTACCATCTTGATTCTTATTAAATGCTCAGCCAACACGCTCTAATGATAGTGCGTTAATTGACTGAAACGAACTGTTGGGACGCCCTAAATGCTTCCATTTTGGCGTAAATGTGTTATGATATACAGTTACACACAGTGTCTCTGTAGTAGAATCTGCGCGTCGCGGACAGTTGAAGGCCGCCGTGGACAAATTTTGGGCAAATTTACGCCGTTTTGTCAATTTTTGACCGATTTTCACATAACAATACACTATTTTAATCGTCTCGACGAGACCTTTCCATTGGTGGGGTAGCCAGATCAATAGGATAAAGCCCTGAAAAGTTATTCATTAAAACCATTAAACATGTGGGTATGACCATATGATAAAAACATATTGGTTGCAGACAATTTTTTTTCTGATAATTGGTGTCGCAGACAGTTGCAGAAAGTTCTGCTTCTGGGCACAGTGCAAGGCATTCCGCTGTATCATCAAAGCAAAAGTAAACATTGCTGTTACTGAGTAAAAGACATCGTTGTAGACTATATTAGTCTTGAATTATCTTGAATTAGTCTTGGGGCCTGGTGGCCTGCTGGTCAGCTTGCCTATCTCATGTGTCAGAGGTTTTTTCTGGGCTCGAGTCTGGTCTCAGCCATCCCCGGCGTTTTCATGTTCATAACAATTATGCTGGGTAAACGATCTTGGGAACTTCCGATCGGAATTACCTAGCAATATTGTCCCTCTCGCCTTCTGGCGTTATGGGTTCGGCTGAGAGCTTGTCAACCCTCCAAAGTCTTGAATTGACAAGTTGTCAAAGGATACTAGTGATATGACTACGTGATATTAAAAGGACTAAAAATTCTCACACATTTCCTTTTGACCAAGCACGGAGTCAGTTACAGCTCGGAGCAATGTGAAAATTGGAGGGAGTACGTTGCAAACCGCGTGTGTTTATTCGGCCATCAGCAAGCTTTGCAAAAATGAATAAATTTTCTAATTTTGGTGTCACTTCCAGCAGTTTTCAGCATGGTGTTGACATTCAGCGGCTCACTTTTCATGTCCCAAACGTCTATTGGGTGTTTGTTCATCTTTATCACAGCTTGTTGCGGATCGAACAGGGTTGGTTGTGTTTCGATCAATCGAGCCAATAGCGAAGACTGACATCAACATGAACCGCATAAATCAGGGTTCGGTTGACCGACCTCCAGTCCGGGCCCCGTGGGATAGTCTGTGGCCAGAAGCTATTTGGACATCCGACTGGACAACTGTATAGCCCTTGTGGAAAACCGGACGCAGACTGACCTCATTTCGAGTGCAAACAGTCCGACCGAGTGTTGAGTTGGCGATGGACCGACCAAGATACGTTATATATAAAGCATTCTGTTTGCACAAACTGCTCAAGCATTCATTTTATTCACAAGCCAAGAAGGTTGAGTCCTTTTGTCTGGAAGGAGGAGAATAACTGGGAATTTTAAAGAAAGATGTGAACAATATTATCTTAGGTAATAGTTGAGTAGAGTGTACGATGTACTTCAGGTGATGAGAGGCCAAATTTGTCCTACTTAATCCTAACATTAGACGTTAAAAGTCACTAAACACAAACCGCTGTGTATTTGGTAATTATATAGAACAACGCCTTTTCAAGCTATCGACTTAATTCAAGTACCTGTCGATTCCTTTCGTCGTTTTGGTTCAGAAAATCATAACGAAAACTTGCGCAAACTCAAGCTCTCAAACACCACTTTTGTTTAATGGAGCCCAGATTTGAGTTCAGTGAGGAGTATGCTCATTGGTATTTTTGTGTGTGGGTAGGGAGGGGGGGGGGGGTATTAACATGTTAACACAACACCACATTGCCAAAACACAACACCCAAGTAACAACACAACTCTATCATACAAAAGTCCAAGATGTAAGTTCAAAAGGGGCAATGAAAATAAATTTGCATCTGTATTTATTTCACTCTTGTTGAGCCTGTGGCTTTCTTTCTTTAACAGTGGTAGAAGTTGTCCTCATATTCCTGATTTTTGAAAATTTGTCCTGAAATGTCGTAATTTTTCACATAATGTACTGAAATTCCTGAAATTTATAGGTGTATACGGTAACATACGATAAAGCGCCAGCACTTTATTGGTCACGAAATTAGGGAGAATGCTTCTGCGTGGATCTTGTCAGTTGCTAAGCAACGTGTGTAATCAGTCAGTCACCACTACCTGCCATCACGGGCTTGTATACGGCTGTTAGACCTACGTATAAGTAGGTACAAGTTTTAAAACACGTTAAAACGCTATTGACAACCGTGGTTTGGCCGCCATAACGCGCGACGATGGGAGGGGCTACAAGAACACCTGATTTCGACCAGAACATTAGTAAACGGAAATTATCTTGTTCATTTGCGTCGGCATGGCTAAAGCGGTGATTTTTGATGGATGCGAACTGTCGTTCTATTTCTGTATCAATATTTCTTTACAGTGTGAAACATCGTCCGCACTATTATACACATCGAGAATTTGTGTAATTAGAAATAGTTCCTGCGGACGGCATTTCATGCTGGAAAAAAAATTGTCCCGGGAAGGATATAATATCCGTTTACTAACATTCTGGTCGAAATCAGGTTTTCTTGTTACGCTCCCATCGTCGCGCGTTATGGCGGCCTAGCCACGGTTGTCAATAGCGTTTTAACGTGTTTTAAAACTTATTTTATAAAAGAAAAAGGCGTGTGCGCAAGTTTTTGTTACGATTTTCTGAACCACAAAGACGAAAGGAATCGACAGGTAGTTGAATTATGTCGATAGCTTGAAAAGGCGTTGTTCTATGTAATTACCGTGTATTTTGCTGGAGTAAAGGAAACGCAGTAAATAATATAACATCGAAAATGCCGCACTAAAAATAGCTACGATTTCTATAAGCATTTATTACGGATTTATATTTCTGAGGTGACATTACCGGGATTCGAACCAGCAAGCTCTTGATCCTTGCCCAGACGCCCGTCATCTGATCCCGCCCCATTCGTAGCCAGGATCCACAAATAAACACAAAGCAATGGGTCAAATAAACGAGTAAATTAGTAAACACAAATTGCTGTAGATCAAATACATGTGTGTAAAGGAAGCACAACAGCTAAAATCATACACTAAAAAAAAGCAGAAACTTTGGTAAGTGTGGAATAAGGTGTATGAATTTTTCAGGAGCTCGTTGGTTCAAAGCCTCGTCAAGTCACCTCAATAAAATATTAGTCGATAATAAAGGCAGACCGAATTTTAGCTATTTTTAGTGTATAATTTTCTTTGTTGTGTGACTATTCCCTCACGGTAAAAATAGGCCCAAGTGCTTGGATCTTATTGTATTGAACTTGTAGTATATTTCTATTTTGTCCCTGTTATGTAGTGCACGGCCCTTGAAGCTTTACAGCTTCGTAATAAACTCAAAACTCAAGCTCTCAAACACTGCTTTTGTTTAGTGGAGCCCAGATTTGAGTTTAGTGAGGAGTATGCTCATTGGCATTTTTGTGTGGGGGGCGGGGGGGGGGCCGGGGAGGGGGGGTATTGACATGTTAACACAACACCACATTGCCAAAACACAACACCCAAACAACAACACAACTCTATGATACAAAAGTCCAAGATGTAAGTTCAAAAGGGGCAATGTAAATAAATTTGCATCTGTATTTATTTCACTCTTGTTGAGCCTGTGGCTTTCCTTCTTTAACAGTGGTAGAAGTTGTCCTCATATTCCTGAAATTCCTGATTTTTGAAAATTTGTCCTGAAATGTCGTAATTTTTTACATAATGTCCTGAAATTCGTGAAATTTATCGAAATTTTCTAAGGAATTATTATCTACGCTTTCATTTTTGTACCAGCATAACAAATACGGTAATATATACGATAAAACGCTAGCACTTTATTGGTCACGAAATTAGGGAGAATGCTTCTGCTTCGATCTTGTCAGTTGCTAAGCAACGTGTGTAATCAGTCAGTCACCACTAGCTGCCATCACGGGCTTGTATACGGCTGTTAGGCCTATGTATTTTGAATGGTGGACCCCGCTATATTGTGCAGTATTTGTCGAAAAACGCAAATTGAATTAGTGGTACATTTTAAAGTTGCCCAAATAATGATTAATACTGGTACTTAAAAACTGTATGAAGTCTTTTTGTCGGAAATAGGAAAATGTAAAAAATAAAATAATCAGTTTGCGTGCAAAACAATATGGGAGCCATCCTTCAGCTAAAAAAAAACTGCCTAAATAAAAGTGGCACTGTAAAAGGAACATTTTATGTTAGATTGGTAACTGCCTAACTGATACTCAAGACTGAAATGTAGGTAACAATTTTTGTTGATAAGTCGAATAAATGTCCTGAAAATGTCCGGAAAATTTGGCTTGATATGATGTCCTAATTTTATTTTATATCGACTTCTACCACTGAAACTTTAATCTATGATACAAAACTAGTATTTTGTGGAGCTTTCGTCATTACCATTTAACCATTTATATCCAAGAAAAAATGTGGTGTGGGAGTAACATTTTTTATCCTGGGGACTACATTTGATATTAGGGGGGGAGGAGGTTCACTTCTTATCGTTAAGTTCGTTTGGCATTGGCGGGCCCCCCACTTGGTCTCGGGGGAATAACGTTTGGTAGGCATATTTTGGGGAGATATGCCTATCTTGGAGATATGCCTATCATTGGACCAGGAGGAATGGACACTGCTGCCTTTGTTACACATCAACTTGAGGGCAAATAAAAAACGTTCCATTTTTTCCAACATTTTTTTTGATCGGTTTTACACGAACATACTGAATTACGGTTTTGTGTTAACATCTTGTAGAACAGAAAGCTGACAGAAAAAAATCCGTAAAAAAAACACGATGTATTGTGTGAGGCTTTAAAAAACCTAACATCCATTCCCTTTGTTGCTTTGCCTGCGGCGAGTGCATTTACTACTAGTGTGCGACAAAGAAGCTGGTTGATTTTCTCTTCGGTTTTCTCGCTTCGAAGTGGGTTGAAAGAACGAAAAAAGAAAGACAAAACATATTCCGAATCGTTTATTGTTAGGCTGTGGACTCCTAGCGTCGGACTATTGCGCAGACGGACCCCACGCATGCGCTCTGAAGAGATCGACTGTTCTTTTTTATGTATTTTTTGTTTTTTGTTTTTTGCACGAGCACATCGTTAAGCGTCAGCTGCAACGTTGGCCCGCGTGCCCCGAGACGCAAGGGTTCGTGCCATTTGGATCAACAAATAGTTTCAATTTATAAAGGAAGGAATGGGCTTTGTTATCTGCACTGAAAACAAGATGACACGACAGTTTTTCGGTTGGCCAAACGACATTGAAGTTCAGTACAAGCCTACGAAGGAATTGTTCAACACTTTTTACCACAAATGTAGAGAAAAAGTTAAGCTCCATTGGTTTCGTCTTGGCTGGAATACGCGTCCTCTTCTCGCAGATTTTTTTCTTCGGGAATAGTCTGCGTCTTGGTTTGAAGTCGGGCCTGAAAAGGCTGTGTTAGGTTTACAAACTTTATAAATTCGAATCAGTTACAAGGACGGAATTGACGATAAAAACCCGGCCGGCTCCGATTTTTCTTGCAGGCAATTTGTTAAACACAACTCAAAATGTTTTGTACACCAGGCCTTCCTCGAATACGAGCTAAACTACAGCTGTTATCCTTCAAACTTTTGTAAATGATGTCCATGCCAATTTATCAAAAGCGCTACAAACGTAATGTGCCGCTTTTGGCGCTTTTGTGGCGCTACATGCAGTCATCGTGGCTGAGCTGTGAGAGAGCTCAGCCTGGTTGCTGGAGGTTTGCGGATCTGGTCGAACCCTTGGAAAGGGGACCTTGGCAAAGTAACCGCCAGGACTGCTGGCCAGGGTAGCGTGAGAGGCTACCATGCTCCTTCAGCGGCTATGGGATGTATTCTGGCTATTTCTGGACAACTTTCGGCCCCGACGATGATCGGAGGTTTCCCGGGTCGAATCCCCGGGCTGGCGCCTCCCTTTACCAGATTTCTTCTTCTCTAAAAAAATCTGGTAATGTTCAAAATTGAGCCGGTTCAGCCATACAAGCATTACTTGCTTCGGAAGGCTCGTCAAAATTAAAAAAAAAAGTTATCGCATAGCGACACAGCTGCTATACAGAATAATGACAATAATACCTGAATATGCTTATTTGTCCTGTAGAACTCCTTCTATTAATGGCATATCAGTTAGGCGAATTGGTTCCTATTGCATCGAGTTCAGAGTGCAGGAATGCGCCTAGCAAAAGTGAGTGTGTAAGCATTTGGCCAATGCATATTTTACTCCTTACCTATCAGTGGATGTACATTATTTTTGGAACATAGTGTAACACGTAGGGGTTTTTTAATTCCTTTTTTACTTTTAAATTGCAGTTTTAAAATGCTGTTCAACCAGTAGATCGGAACTTCGTAATTTCATGCTTCGTAATCTCCTGTCCCATGTCCGGCAGGCTATTTCTAAAGCACTACCTGGTCGTTATTTTGTAAATTGCTAGTTTGTTCCATTGTTTTGTTACCGTTGATTTATGTAGTAATTTTGGAGAATGGCGTTGCATACATCCTGGCATTTACTACAACGCCATAGTTGACACCATGGGCAATCATAATTAGAATGTTGCAAAATGATCGAGCAGAAAACCTATTCTTGCTTACGCGAGGTAACCCGTCACAATTCGCTGCTAGGTAATCATATTTCGGTCTCTACATAATAATGCGGTTTCCACGATAAGCCAACAATAGTTCATCCTTACGCCAAAACCGCCGATGATGTCTCATCAGATAGTGGGAAACACATGGCCTTGACCTGATAGTTCTAACTAGTGGTATAGGAACGAGAGAACACAACCAGAGGCTAATACGATTATGTGTTACTGCTTTCATTACGCTTTAGTAAGTTTAATACAAGCTTCAACACTCTTAAAGCATTGTACTAATCTCTTCTCTGTTATCATTACTTGTATTTCATTAAAGAGCCATACATAATTACCACATGTCAGTGACTTGGATTTACAATCAACTTCCTAAAACATCATTCATCAACAACTCACTAATATGGAAGTTGAATTCATAATAATTAAACATCAATACGGACATTACATAATTCAATATGACGCAAAGTCGTCCAGTTATCCACCTTTACACTATTAATGCACAGTTTCTTTACATTTCTCAACTGTACATGAAGGCCGGTCTTCTGGCGCCCTATTTCAGCTTGATCACTTTCAAATCGCATGTGGTTTTATCAAAAGTCGCGTGTGGTAGAATGGACGAGCCACGATTTTTGCGCCCTTTTTGTAAAACCACATGCGATTTGAAAAGCGGTAGGCCTACTCGAAACTCTGGCCAATGGTCCAATACAAACGCATGCTTGTTAGCTCGCTAACTTCTCCCGTTTACGAATTACTAAACTCGCTCCAATTCAATGTCAGGACTGACAGACACAACAACACTTGTCTCTCGTAAAACTCTTTTTATTCCAAAATCTCTGGTTCACGCTTAACCAATAGAAATGGTCTTCTTGTATCTCCTATAGGTCCACTTTTGACTGTGGGTCTTTTTCTTTCGCAGGTACCTTCCCTCCGTCAGATTTGGTCATTGTATCCATGTTCTTTAGGGTTCCTGTGGTAACCAAAGGATGTGTATCCAGTGAATGGCTTTGTTAAATACTACGGCCTCGTTTTAGAAATGGTCACAAGTCGGATGTATTTTATTCAGAACGGAATTCTAGTTGGAAAATGATTGAAAACCTTCTTTCAGTTTTAATTATTACTGCAATAAATTTCAATTAAGTTTTGGACTAATTCTAACGCCCTAACAGTTTATGAGAAATAGTGGTTAAGTAAAATAGCCCTTTGGTTTACTCTCAACACGATAGTTACTTGTGGCGCAGGTATTTAATTAAATTACACTTTGATTAATTTCGGATATAGTAATCATAGCCTTGCTGTTGATAAAAACAGCGTATTGTTTTATTAATACAGGCTAACACTATCTAATTGATTATAATATGATGATAAACTTAAACTGGCTGTCAAAGATCGTTGGGAAGCTACCTGCTGGCACTTGGTTTTCGTTGTTTAGGTACAAATGACATCAAACACTGATGTTTATCTGCACAACTGGACTGGATAAGCTATGGTAACGCAGGAAATGAGCCATGCTTCATCTAAGTATGTCAAACGCATGTACTGCCAGAGAATGTTTTTTTTTAATCTCAACTCGTTGAGAGCAACAATAGACCAAATGTTAACCTAGTTTTTACATGTCTTCGCCATTGCCATTGTGTTGCTGGCATGTCATCTTCAAAGTCTTAGATTCAATACTTTTTCCCCAAAATACGGAAACGAAGTTTGCAGACGAGACGAAGATGGTCGGCCGTCACGCCCTTGCCTTTTCCCCAGGAAATAGTTCCGGCCATCGTGTCCTGCCTTGTATGGCAGCGTTGCCTTGGGAACGGCGATGGCTTGGCTCCGAGTTATCACCAACGGCCTTCTTTTGCTTTACTTAGAATTTGTTTAAGCCGAACAGTTGCAACCGACTTCTTGGAAAGGACTTGCTTGAAGCAAAATAGACTTTTGTTAACTCGCTTTCCTGCTGGGTTGACATTTGCATAGGTTCACAAGATTAGTTTTGAGTTTAATCGATTTCTCTTGCCTGGTAAAATAGTCCTTTTCTGATTGGAAAGGTACTGAAGTATCTATTGCAGACGCAACCATGCCATTGCTAAAATCGGCCGAAAGAGGCCTCTGGCAGCATATCGAAATTTGAGTCGTTTGTTAATGATTACCATGAGATCGAAATTCTAAAAAAAAACTAATGCGGTACAAATTGAAATTATTTATGCTAATAGATCCCCAAAGACAAATTATATAACACTTGCCTAAAAAATTATAAAATGTGATGTTAAAATACGAAAACCATACTGAGTATGTCGAGTTGTCGAGTTGTAGCAGTCAACATCTGTTTTAAGCTTATCTCTGCAAGTTGCGCATGCTTGCAATGAAAATGTCCTGGCGTATAATCGTACTACCGGTGTATAACCGAGGAGGTGGGATATACCTTGGCTAGGTCGGTTATACACCATGGTAGCATGTGGGATGTACTCGGTATTATTTGCTTCTGATGAAAGGTTACCGAAAAAAAGTAAATAGATATCAGACTAGAGGACCTGCGTGAGAGTAGGTCCCTAAAAACGACCCTTGTACATCGCTCATCAACTATTTAAAAAGAGTAGTTCTTTATTTTAAATCTGTGGGATGTTCCGATTAAAGATTTATTAGCTTAATGAGAATTTGACATCAGTGTATTTGATTTCTTAAAAGTAATAATAATTTCATGTCAGTTTATCGTAGTTATTCAGGAATGCGCTTGTCAGCCTGGTCACGCTTCGATCAGCACGTTAGTGTTAAGTTGGGATCTGTTCTTTTGGTCCATTTTCACTAGTGTGTATATTTTAGCTTCTTACCTGATTCAAGTGTTGTCAACTACAAATCCACTAAATAGTCAACGGAGGTAATGTGGCCTCTTAACTTCTAGCAGGAGTGGTATAAAAAAACATCCCTAGGGCTCGACGGAGTGTCCATGGTAGTATTTCGGCATGTTCCATCTCTCATTTTATTACAAGTTTTAATCTAATGACTGGGGGAGGGGGAACTGTCAGTCGTACTACGGTTAATCCAGGCATGTGGCAACTCCGTGTGGAACAGCGTTGAACGAACTTGAAGTACGGAAGTAGATGGCTTATTCAAGTCAAGGCAGACTCGGGTAGAAATCGTGTGTCTCGTCTTCTGGCTCAACGCCAGTTGAAACTCACCCAGAAAGTTGACGCTTTTTAGTGTTGCTTTGTAAAATAGTTACAGAATGGACACTCCCACAACCTACGGACGTGTATGTATACATAAGCTCCTGCTTAAAGTCACCTGCGCGTCTGGCTTTACCAATGTGTACAAGTGAAGACCACAACACTGTTGGAAAAGTCGTTCATGAAATCTACAGTATAAGTATGTGGCTTGCGCCGGACGATAGCCCATTGAGATTACCGTGCTGTCTAACCGCAGCAAATTAAAGCCGACGTATCCCACCAACAACTTCTGCTGCTATTCAATTTCTGCGTCGATATAAACTTCTGATTCTATATGTATAATACAAAACAGGTACAAACTTTAAATTAAAATTTAAATCAACTTTCACTTTTGGCTTGCGCTGTACGCACTCTGCCATCTTCCTATATGGGTTCCTACTAGACCCTCCTGAATGTCCTGGGGGGTTGACCCTCCTGAATGTTCTTGGTGTCGACGGCCACTTACGGTCCGGCACTTACTTGTTGATTGTCGCCATCTTGATGGTGTTCGTCGTCGGTTCCATCTTCCGCATGACATTGCGCGTCAGTTGGGCGATAAGTCTGTCCTCCTGTCCGGTGTTTTTCAATTTTTGCAGGAGGTACAGGTGTAGTGACAAGATTTAGATTAGGGGTTTGAATAACATCTCTGTAATGTGTGGTGCAGTGGCAACCCGGACCACTGCACTGTGACTGAGGTTGGCGCTAATGACCACGTTGTCGACGCGCCATTAAGCCTCATTCCCCCACCCCCTCCTACTAGACCGGTCAGCAGTACGCGGTTACAACTAGTTTCTTTTAGAGCACACTTCCACAGTGTGTATAGTGTTTATTGACTTATGTCTTAGCTCTTACCATTGTTAAACAAATAAGAAACTCCACGACAGTGTTTATAGTGTTTATAGCATGGTGGTCTATGGATTAACTCCCATCTATACTGTAATCCTGTTCTTTTGTAATGTATAACCATCAAAAGTAACGTACTAATTCAAGTAGGAAAAATTATTAATAATTAATGTTAAGAATTTCGAACAGTAAGTGTAGTAGAAAAAAGCCAATGATGGGCAACAACTACTGAAAGTTTAATTAAACTAGTTACTAACTAAAGTAAAAAAAATAGTTGCAACTAACTACTTCTAAATAAAACTAGTTGCAACTAGAGTGTGGTTCTTTTGTGGTAATTGGTAGGTTTAACTTTTTGTGGTAGTTAGGTTGTTCATTTTCTTAATAAGATGGGTGTAAAAAATAAAGTAGTTAAAAAGGAGTCCAATAAAAAAAACAGTTTAATAACTAAAATATATGTTATTAAATGGATGTTACAGTAACGCTTTATCCACCCATAACCAAAACTGGTCTAAAAGAAGCCGCCAAGTTTCACTGCACTGTAGAGGGAGCGTGTGGGTAAAGGTCATCCACTTCAGGCATTGTGCTGTCTGGTGCAGAGAGCCGTAGCAAAGACAGTTCAAGCACAATTCTCAAATTCTTCCTAGAATTTGAAGATTTTCAGTACTTCTCCTTCCCCAACAGAAATATTGCACTTTAATTTATTGTATTGAAAATAAGAAGTAAAGGTACATTTATATTCTAATTTTGTAGAAAATAATACGTTCTACTAAATTACCAGTTAGCCTATAAGAATGAAAAATAAAGTAGTTCAACGACAATAGTTTCACTAAAATTAGCATTTATTAGCTTAATTAGCTTAATTAGTATTTATTAACGATAATTTCAGTAGCACTTGTAACTACCACTTAAATACTTTGAAAGAAAGTTTAACTAGTAGTTGTATCTACATGTAAACTACTGCCCATCACTGAAAAGAGCACTGTGTACAATTTTTAGTCCAATCGAAGTTGTTATCGATACCAGAATAAGTTTTATTCTATTTATTCTATGTTTAAGTTGTAAACCTTTACTTCAACATTTGTGCAAATCAACACTCCGCATATACTTTTGTTGAATGAAAAGCTTAGTGCAAAGCTTAGTGAAGCCATTCGACTTGAAGCCATTCCATCGCACAGTTTATGGAATAGTTCATTGCCAAAGTTAGACGTTACCCTGAAGATTGTTGTACATTTTATTTTGCTACTAACTTCTTACTTTTTATTTTATGATTGAGTATCTTCCTAAAAACATAGCTAGAAGCAATTTTTCCCGTAGTAAACATGTTTTGTTCGTCAATGGCGTGTCTGCTTGGCAACCCTCAACCTTGTGTTTATTATTTAACAATTTTTATGTTTTCATGCATTGTTGGTGCTCCTTTAGGAAATGTTGCTGCGTGCTTTACTAACCCCTCAAGAAGAGCTCCCCTTTCCCTGGCATCCATTGGGTAACCCCCGCTCCCCCCACATCCTGCAAGACATTTTAGAGACGAAGGTAACACTTTTTCGTCCCTTCCTGCTCCAACGTCTCTCTTGTTTCCTTTTTCCTTGTGCAACAACTCCGTAATGCGAAACGATTTTGTTATTGTTCTTTTTCCTAACCCTAACTGCTTTGTAAGAAAAGCTTGGAATTATGCGAAACAACGACTTTCTTGACATGGAATGCTATTACCAAAATAGCATTCCCAGTGGTTTACTTCAGATGTTGTTGGCAATGCTCTCATGCCTTCCCCGAAAGACAGATAAACCGTGACATTTTAAATCTAGTTGCTTTATGCATATTAAACATTCTTTATTCGTTTAGTTACTAACTACTGTAATAGAAACTCATTCATGATAAACGAAAAGACCTAACCTTATTTAAAGACCAGAAATCAGATTTCTATTGACGTGTCGCATCAAAATTGTCAAAAGTCGAACAAAATAGTGAAAATAGAAAAATGAAGGGTTCAAGACTGCTGGTGTAATAATACATTGATTATTTTTCGCTTTTAATTCAGTTTTCTAAAACACTACCGAAAAGTGCTAAAACAAAAACTCTAAAGTGGGTATGATGTTCCAAACTTTTAGAAGTAGCCTATCTTTACTTCATTTTAAACAAAAAATAATTCGATATGCAGGATGAAAGATTAAGTGTAGATGGAGATATTTTAAATTTGAATAGCTCCTCAGATTCATTAGGTGGCTGTGATCAGGTTATTACTTTTTAAAGAGCGTGATTTTACTGTTTTTTAAGACGTCGTAGCAGATCGGACGCATACACGAATAGTCGTTTTCTGTCTAGTTTTCTTTTGGTTATTAATGAACAACTAACCCAAAAATTTGGTTGTGCGGTGTTCTGTCCACGTAATAATTACACTACGCTGTTCCTCCTGGTACTACTCCATCTACTCGATGCTGCTTTTCTTCGTGAACAATTACACTTACATGGTTAAACAAATACATAAACGTTTTCGTCAATCTTGGTGCGCGTCTTATGTTGTTATGCTGTCGTGCCTGGCAAATCAAGCTTTCGTCAATATTGTTAATTATTGATGTGTAAAATCTGTGTTTGAGCTAATCGTGTATAGTTTTAAACCAACAGACGAAGTTATTAATTTCGACGCCAGCTGGAAATTGGTAGCCTGAAAAGATAGAAAGGCGTACGTATTTATTTCACAAATGCGACCTTTCAAAACTAAGCTGAATATTATTGTTTCATGGTAGGCGGCAACAATCATGGCATACGCGAGCGTTGATGTCAGGGTAAGTGAACAAAAATATTACTTGCAACAATTATTTTGCGGTGGACTTCACGGAATGTGGCATTATAGACGGTAAGTGAACAACTAACTGTTGGTTAACTTACTGAATGCTGGCGTAAGTCCCGTTAACATTGTCCCGTTGAGCAAACATTGGAGGGCTGTAGCAAGTAAGTACGAAGTCCGAAATATTCGTGTGTCAGACCACAAAGTACGAAATATTCATACGTCAGTGTACGAAGCCCGAAATATTCGTACGTCACTGCACGAAACCCAAACTATTCATGTCAGTACACGAAGCCCGAAATATTCATACGTCAGTGTACGAAGCCCGAAATATTCATACGTCAGTGCACGAAGCCCGAAATATTCATACGTCAGTGCACGAAGCCCGAAATATTCATCCGTCAGTGCACGAAGCCCAGGTCACGGTAATGCCAGAAGGCTAAAGGTTCTATCGTTGTGGACGAGTGAAATTAAAGGATTAGTGAAACTCAGTTAAATACTGAAAATAGGATTAACTTTCCTAAGAAGACCAAACAGCAAACGTATCAACATATCATTAGACACCACCATAACAAACCCAACATGATGAAACGATCATGCCACGCGACGCGAAACACGTTTATAGCATCCGAGTTACATCCCATGTGCCCCTGTTACGCAGGAACGAGCCAGTTTGAAGCATGAATTGTGGGTAAAAATGTGATTGATGAAAAGTAATTCGGAGGAGCATGGGTATACATAAGAGACCAATGGTGCAGACGATGCATCCAACACCACCCATGCTTCAGCTAGTTTGGCATAACTAGGGTCGGTTGCATTTTTTCAGAATAGGTAGGTGTTTTCACTGTTCCAACTGCCATCTTTCTGGTATTCTTCAGAAAGTAAGGCCTATGCAAAGGTAGGAACGGAATTGATGGGTTTTACAGTCAGAAAGTTCCATTTTACACTTCATCCCTAATCGGGCCTCTTGGCTTTGTCCCCGCCACTTCCTTATGGTTAGCATCCCAAGTAGTCAGCGCGTAAAAACTCTTCGATTTCGTGGCCCTCAACTGAATGAACCACGCGTTCCCCAAGCGACCTTTACTTTCTTTATCTCGTGCTGACGAATTTGGGAAAGGGAAAAGTTTTTTTTTTTTTTTTTTTTTACCGTTTCGTTCTTCTGCTTTCGCTGGGATATGTAGCTGTTGAGGCGCCTATAAGTTTCGACTTCGTGTCGATCCCCTCGCTGGCTCGAGTCTGTTTTGCAATCTGCGGTTGGCAGTCTGGTCCCCCAACCACCGGCACAAATCA
This sequence comes from Lithobius niger, assembly GCA_023313725.1. Lineage (NCBI taxonomy): Eukaryota > Metazoa > Arthropoda > Chilopoda > Lithobiomorpha > Lithobiidae > Lithobius > Lithobius niger. The sequence continues at coordinate 32,365 of JAHWFP010169433.1, forward strand.
CGGGGCTTGAATTCTGCCTGCCGGATAGGCCTCAGGGACGGACCGACAGTTTTTTTTTTCCTTTCCGGGGAGAGGGGAGGGAGTTAGCGTGGTCTAAAGAAGAGAGTCGCGGTTAAAAAAAAAATGGCAAAAAAACAAAGTAACAAAACAAAAGGAACGAGGAGGAGGTTGGCTGCCCGGTGGGTGGCAATGCCGCGCAGGAAAGCATGTAGCCACTATCTGCGAGCAAGCTTCTCGCATGATCCTCTCTCTCTCCCTTCTTTTTCGCTGCAGAAGATGGAATGCGGAACTGCAGTGCGGTGGCTGAAACCAAAGATACGAATGGTGTATGTCTTCCTATACATTTGTGGCCGGGAGCGAGAGGAGGAAAAGAAGATAGGTGGAGGAAAGCGGATTAAAAAAAAAAAGGAAGAGGTAATCAAAGCTGCCCGTCCCCCGAACTGAAAAATTAACGTGAAATGGCAGAGTATTTTTAATTAAGTTAAAGTAATTGGGCAAGAGAAGAAAAGCGACATACACTATTTGGATTTAATGGCTTCCATCTGCGGTCCATGTGAAATGGGATTTTTTTTGTAATCGATCTGTGGAGTGGAGTGAAAGAAAGTGGATGGACGACTTGCAGGGCTCATCCTAGTTCGCTGAGGACGGTGATCAAAGTGGTAACGAGTAAGGGAACGCTGGCAAAGATCCTACCAGATCGAGCAGGGTAGTGTGCGAGGTTACCAGATTCCTCTAGAATCTACTGGATCTCTTCTAGCTATGCTGGCTATTCTCTTGGCCCTACAGTATGAATGAAAGTCTACCAAACTAAAATCGGGGTCAACTGTAGGCCAACGTAGGCATAAAGGAGGTCTAATCATCATTACGGCACGAAGCTTGACCTCTACAGTAAAGAAAAATAGTGCGTATTTAGAAACGTTAGCTCGTTAGTCATTTAGCCATTCGCCCAAAACAGAATTTGGTATGAATACTATGTGTTACACAAATGTGACACAAATGATGTGACACAAATTGCTCATAAGATTCAGTTTATTACAACTCAAAATGTTGAAGTTTTTTTTCTGCCAGCGTTCGATAGGGACTTGACATCGCACATTACATCACACGCCGCATGGATAAGGTGTCCTTATCCATTCGTCGTGTGATGTGCGATGTGTAGTCCCTGTGTTAGTCAATTACTTCAGGTTTGGTAATGGTTCTTTGGACTTGATTGATTCGGTGAGGGGTTTGAACATCTTCTTTAAGTTTGACCTCAAGTCTTCACTTCACTGCTGCCACATTACGACATCTGCGAATCGTCGTGTAGCTATTGTTCGCCGCTGCTTTAAGTCTCGGAACTGGAAAACATTGCTGTGGACATATAAAGTTGATGTCCGTCTGACGTTGGAGTTTGCAAGTCAGGTCTCTTCGCCTCATCTTTTGAAGGATGTGGACAAGGCTGAATCAGTACAAAGGTGCTTTACAAAGTCATTGCCTGGTTTGTATTCTTTGCCCTATAACGGATCGTCTTTAAGTTTAACCTCAAGTCAAACTCTGCTTCAGTTGGATTCTGTGGAACTCAATATAGACTAAAGGCGGATTTAATCTTAACCTACAAAATTCTTCATTATTTTCTGCCGGTCGAGCTTCCTTTCTTCGAAGTTTAAACTTTTTACGAAGAGGGCATAACCGCAAGCTTGTTCGTCAGTGTTGTCGTCTCGATACCAGAAAATATTTTTTCTCATGTCGTATTGTCCCAGTTGGAATGCCTTTCCCGAGGTGGTTGTCTCTGCCACGTCGGTGGAAGGATTTTAACGTGGGTTGAACAAGGCTAATCTTGGCCAGCATTTGTTGCAGCTTATGTACTATAACCACTAATGGGTTTGGATTTTACAGCTTGCTTTGTGCACGTTCGAAATTATTATTTAACTAGAGGAAGCCCGTGCTACACACGGGGCCGGTCATGAATTAAGTTTACAGACCCAATCCCCCCCCCCTTCCCGGCCCCACTCCCACTTCCCACTCCCAACCCCCTCACTCCCACTCCCCACTCGCA
>JAHWFP010169434.1:6546-48747 GCA_023313725.1 Lithobius niger
AAAAAAAAAAAATCGTCACTTAATCGTGGAAATGTAAGACCAATTCTGTTACGAAAATTAGGGCACGAACCAATCAATGCTTGAAGGTCGGAATTGTTATCTTCAAGCAATGAGTCGTGCTGTAATTACAGTCGCAGACTTGTTAGCGGGCTTACATTTACCAGATTGTGTCTCTTTCTTCGCGTCAACAGACGACTTTTAGGCCGAGCACCTAAGCTGAACTTAAAAACACTAAGTTCGAACTTAAAAACACACACTTCGAACCTTGTGATGGGTCCCCGGGAATTCCAAACAGCGTCACTAAGCGCAGCCCAGTTGTTAGAGTGGTCGAGAGCCAGCCAAGTGGATGTCAGAAAAAAAATGTAGTGCAAAAGTCATCTGATGATACGAAAAAGTGAGTTACGCGGAGACTTTCTTGGAATGGAAAACTCGTCTTTTTTTTTTAACATTTCCTCCGAGAAGGTTTCAGAATTTTAAACACTTAGACGTTTGGGACACAACTTTAAAAAAATTTCATTTTAACCTTTTATTTGCATTTGAGAAAAGGCCGGGCCCGATTTGATACGTAATATTGTGTGTCATGTTTTTTTATTTTTCCATGAAGTGGGTTGTGCCAAACAACTAAGTGTTTAAATTTCATCTAATCACTTTTCTATTCTACTGGCGGAAGTTATTTTTTTCTTTTTTACTTGTTACAAAAGGAGAGAAAATAAACTTCGTTTTGAAGCTTAAAGCAACTTAGTGATGTCGTCCATATGCTACAGTAACATCGAAATCATTGTTTTGCTTCTACCTTCGTTAGAAACTACAATTTTCTAGCAGTCAATAAGGCAGATATTTTGTTTAAGGTTTCAAAATCGGTTTAACTATTGCTTGGAAATAGTGTTCAGACATCTTGTTTACCGTCACTGTAGTTTTCCCCCTCGACGTGAAGGCGTGTCTAGTTTAGCGTGAAGATAAAGGCTGTCGTTGTATAAACAGAGAACGGTTGTAAGTCAACATTGCTGGGGGAAGGTCTTGGTTGACTAATCCGTGTAGAATTTTCGCAATTGAGAGAAGGACTGAAGCAGACTTTACGTTTCTGAATGTTGGAGGAAGGAGGCTATGCCTTAAGAGGGAGTGCAACCCCTTTGGTTATCTCAATTCTGTCTACTAGATGGCGCTAAGTCTACAACGTATTTCAGTTACGATCGTAGTTCCACTTTTTCTCAGTTATTTTCCAACGGAATAGTGTCATTCTTGTTTCTAATGAAAGAGAATCATCTTGTCTAGCGAAGTGTTGGAGGCAAAATTATCTAAAATATATTTTTGTACTTTGGAGCAATATTTTAAGGTTGGCTGATTGTAAGATAAATAAAAACTGTAAACGTGATTTCCATCCGATATCTAGAAATTAAATCCTTTCCCTCATTAAAAATCTGTTACTGATTTAAAACAAAACAACAAAATACCATAATATGCAGGTATTGTTTGAAAAAAATCGTACCTACTCTAATCGGATTCAAACGCAGAACAGGTGTTACATGTGTCGAGGCATGTTGACAAAGAAGGGCTGGATAGCAGTGCCAACGCTCGTCAGATCCGTGCGTTCGGAAATCTGAGTAAAATGACGTTTCACACGCGATCGACGTAAAACTGTCCTTAGTATTACAGTTACACGTCATTGTGCTTCCAAATATTGACTTAGATTGCGCTCCATTGCTCCAGTACTTCACCCAAACTACTACTATACATCAACAAATCATAAATCGACAAAAAAAATATCTGAAATTTGTAACACTGGTAGTCTAGTGTAATAGGATCAGAACGAAAAAGTGAGTATGAGGCATGATGCTCTACAAATAAAAAATGGGAGAGTAGTCCTATATATCAATTACACATTCCCGCGGCTCTTTTTGCGTGAGTGGCTTTCGCGATCCTTTTTAGACGATATGGTTTTATTTTTGTTTTTTACCTTCGCCTTTTTATTTCCGTTCTCATTTTTTCGACGTTTTGCTCTGTAATTCATTCTCCCTGGTTTCAGGGACCAGTCAATATTTTCGAAAGTGGGGAGGGGAGGGGGGGAGTATCAAATTTGAGATCGGATAGCCGTTTCGCCGATTTTTAATCAGTGTCTTAATTTTCGGCATAACGGGAATTCCCGTTTCGTCGACTCCTGCTTTGGCGAATATTCATTTTCAAATGAAATTACGTGCCTCGCTTGCACTGCTGCGCTTGCTGCAGCTAAACATAACATCAGAAACCTCAGCTAATTGCAAATTCCTTTCAGTTAGGAATGCTTCTGTAACTTCAACAATATTGTGTTTTTATAGAGTATTTTGATTCTGCGAAATGGGAATTCCCTTTTCGCAGAATTTTAATCAGGACTTTCGGTGAAATGGAAAGACATAGTATGATTCACAAAGTTTCGATGCCCCGCTCTCCGATCTAATGCCCCCACCTGCCCTTCCACACATTCAAGTGAAAAAAGTAGCCCCCCCCCCCCCACCACAACTCTCTCCGCCAGCCCTACAAACCACAAACCCTTCGTATATCAAGGGACGTTATCAGTACCTATGGGCTCAATAAAGCTTACTGGCAATAATACAATGCCAGTAGGCCTATTGAAGTGGGCCTGCCAGAAACCTTATTACCTACCTGAAATTTGTTTAGGTTTTATTCAGGATTTGTTGTTTTGGGTTGCGAGATAAAACAAAACAATGCAAAAACACACAAAAAAACTTCCTAACAAAAGTACAAAGAAAATCCAAACCTACACAAAAATGAAGATTCGCTGACCTCGCATCAGACCGAAAACCCATCAGGTCGACATGAGCGAACATCCACCCGATAGAAAATGTGTGCACCCATCACATAAAATTTTACCCATCAGATGGAAATTTCTTCACACCAGATAAAGGTTTTATTTTACCATCAGATAGAATTGTTATTCTATTTAATAAAAAAAAAAGTTCTGACTATCCAATCCATAGAGGCTCAATCACAAAGTTGGAGCATGTTTTTCGTATGCGTTCATGTTTTGTACTGTCTGGCGCAATTATAGTATTTTGTGCCGAGGACTGTGGATCAGTTCGTTACGTGGCTAAACGGCAAAGGAAATCCAGGAAAATAAAACCAAATAGAGAAAATCTAGAGGATATAAAATCTAAAGGAAGAAAGTAACCCACGGAACAGCTTTATTTTTAGCTTACGATTTTATTAGTGAGGTAAACCTGTATTTCGATGCAGTTGCTACGAAACTAAAGCAGAATACTACAAAGAAGGAAATCTGCGCACAGCGTGGTGCTCTACAGTTCTGACTGAATACTGCTAGAGGTTTATTCTTCGCGTATTCCGGAAGTGAGTTTTTGGCAGTTCTGAATGGGGAGCGGACGAATCGGGAGGCCTCCCCCCCTCCGGTGCACTTTCACTTTCAGTGGTCCCAGAGGGAAGGAAGCATCCGCTGGCAGCGCCGGAAGAAGGGAAGCGTCCACGGTGCCAGCGCTACGCTTTCGATGATTTCTTTTTTATGGCAAATGGTTTGAGTTTGGTTATATCTTTACATAGCATTACAATTTTAAAAACATTCCCGTTATAATACGGAAAACAATTCCCGTGACAAATTCAATTTTATACCAGAAATCGACTTTATTTTTGATTTCGATCGGTATGGTGTGGATTGATGTGCTTTTCGACCCATTTTCTTCCTCATTTGTAAAATTATGAAGTTGTAGAAGACTAATCACTTCATGACTGGTTATCTGACTGGCTACCGTCCCCTTTGATTTGTAGAATATCCCTCCTCACTCTTTTTTTCTTTCTAATCCGAAGAAGATTTACATATTTTTGCATTTGTTGATACGTGTTTAGTTTTGGTAAAGTACTGTTGTTCCCTGTGCATTCCTGCAGCTTCGGTCACAATATAATGAAAGTCGTAAAAACGTCTGGGGAAAAAAGGCCAGTAGGGAAAAGAAGTACGCTAAAAGAAGCGTTTACGAAACGAGTACAAAACAAAGCTAAGTCTCGGACAGAAAGAGTCGGGAGGGAGAAGAGGCTCCGCCGTCACCCTTAGCCGTGGTATAAGCATTCGCAGCTGTATTTTTGGTTAGGCTGCTCTACAGCGTGTTTGAAATAACGCTCTTAGCATTAGTAACTAATAATGAAAGGCATTCTAATAACATGGGGGAAATTCCCTTATGTATAACTAAAATTCCCACCAGATTGAAAAAAAATCCTGCGCTTTAGATAGAAAACATTCCCGTTAGAGTGAAAAGAAATACCATCAGATGGGGCGAAAAAACATTCTCGTCTAGTAGTATCTCCCGGTCGGATGGGTGTCGTGCGTTATTTTTTACTGTATCTGCTGGATTTCAATATGACGTGCCTGAACCAAACAAACGTTACGTCAATATTCAGCAGAGGCACAATTACGGAAGCGAAAGCGGGGGGAGGGATGATGATATTTAATCGGAAACGGAATTATCGGGGGCGGGGGAATGACAGTTATTCGGTAGCGGGGAATTATTGTGGGGAGGGATGACAATTATTCGAAAGCGGGGAATTGTCGGGGGGGGGGAGGAATGACAATTATTCCAAAATGGATAAAAAGTGGAAATACGATCGTAACTGAATTACGTTGTAGACCGCCATCTAGTAGACAGAATTGAGATAACCAAAGGGGTTGCACTCCCTCTTAAACTTAAGAGCTCGCCTATTTGTCTATTAAGCACGTGTTGGCCTACACTTTGCCTGAGCTAAGGATATGCTTGGGCTGAGGCGGCATTATCACAAAGCTCTACAAAGCTCGAAGTAAAAAGTCGCTATAATTTGATCATAAAATTCTTGTTCAAGCTCTGAACCCCTGTAGCCTAAATGTTGTTGCAGCAATTTAGGTTATAAAGATATTTTCTGTCATGTTCATTTAACCTTTTAAAAGGTACGCCGGCCGGCCTGTCTTATAACCTTCCGCCTGCCTTATAACAGCTCGCGCTGATCGCCTTCCGCGCGTAGAACATCAAGGTCATCTGAGATAGTAGCTCCGTTCTTTGCAGCGAAGAACGAAGCTATACTGTGTCATTTGGCATTGTGCCTAATAGACGAACCAGCACGAACGCATTAATCGTGTCGTCACAAACCGGAATGATTCTCGTATTTTAACATCACAATTTATGATTTTCTAGCCTAGTGTCTTGTAATTTTGCTTCGGCGATCTATTGGAATAATTAATTTTAATGTTTAACCCATTACGCTTTAAGATTTTTGATCTTATGGTAATTATTAGCAAAACATGCACACACAGGGATGAAACGTCATGATTATTGTAAGCGCGCAATGCATGATATACTGTGGGACGCAGTAAATAAAGTTAACAATTATTCAACAGAAAATTTCCTAGATGCCACTTTTTAAAGCGGATTTTTACCAAGGGATTGACTAACGGTAAGGAAATAGTCTTTTGGGGTCATACTTGATGTGGAGGATCGAGAAAAATGGCGCTTGGAAGAATGTCCTTTTAATTGAGGCGTCAGTGGAGTGTTGTCAGAGTAAAGTGTTGGTTGTTTTCACACAAGCTTAAATTTGACATCACTTCAGCTTCAAACCGAATTACAAAGGTAGGGTGCTAGGGTCTGAGAAAATTGTCAGTTTTATGCTGTATTTCGATAACCAAATCAACAAACTTGTTGCAAGCAAAGGATAGAGAAATAGGTAGTCAGTAACCTTTGATCGCATATCAACATACAAATCAAGCTCAGTCCTGTGCGCCAAGAGCGTACGACAACTTTCGATTTCGGATTGAAAGATGGCCAAATCGAAAAACACTAATTCTCAGATGCCGACCCAGCTCTCTATGCTTGGATCGCTTTGCCAGTAAGTTACCAAAGCTTTGCCAAACGTCCAGAAGTCCATTACAAGACTTTGAAGTTCTGTCCAGTGTTCATCTATCCAGGAGATTTCTTTCAGACCAATTATCAGATCGGGATTAAAGTTGGTATGCACTTAGGGCTATGCAGGTCTGGGTGCTGTTGACATTTTCACCCTTTTCTGATAACCGGAACATGGAATTCGTTACTTATAACCATGCTAATTCGCGACCATGCTAAAGATATGGTGGACGACTCATTTGAAGTAGTTTCGATTACGGGATATAACTTTCGAGTATATATGGGACATTGCGAATCCGTACGAAAAATCCGAAGTAAGTTTTGACACAGTTACTTTAGGTCAAGAATAAATACAACTTAGATAAAATTTAGAAAGTGTTTTGAAGGCGAATATATTCTTATGCACTCTCGAACGCAAACGTAAGCATATGCTTTCAGTGGCGACGACTAATATACGCTGAAACAAATTTAATACCCTCGCTGCAAGATGTCGGAAGTGAGAATGTACGATTCGCCTGCGACGAAATGACGTCAAACATTCACTGTTCTTGGGTCATTACGCTAGTGAATTTGAGTGGATTGCTAATAAATTTGAATAAGAATCGGCTAACGCGGTGCTTCCAAGACTTGATCATAGGCATACACTTATCAAAGAGAGTCTTGCGGGGATGTATCAGAGTTTTCGTTGTAATTATACCCCACACCACGGAAACACAAACAACTGAGCTTTCATTGCAAGTATTCCAAACCACGGAAAAACAAACAGGCTTGCCAATATTATATAAATACGCGATGCCATCCTGATGAAAATGTCAGACCGTCAGAGTAGGGAATTAAACCCGTGATGTTTGAAAACGAATGTTGGAGCTATGCCTAATGAAACGACCATATTTCATTATATTTTTTTGAGGGCATGTAGTCATGTAGGCATGTAGTCATTACGGTTTGATTAATTTATACTTACAGTGATTGTCTTTAATTTTCGACGAATTTGAATACTCCATAGAGGTGTGATTGGTACGGTAATGTTTTATTACACACATATGTGTTTTAGTTCACACATGTTTTATCACACACATGTTTTATCACACACATGTTTTATCACACACATGTTTTATTTCACAGACAGAAAAAGAAGAAATAACATGTTTTACGTGAAGGTAACAAAAATGCGTGAAATATTTTCTGCTAAACCGAATCTGTAGCTTACACTGGTATTAAGAGGGCATTTAAAACTTACTTCAAAATGGCCATCTTAGTTTCAAGATGGCGTCTTACTAAATAATAGAAAAAGTCCATCATCCTTCCACCACGACAACTACTTTCTAAAGCAATCGTACCAAAAGAAAAATATTTTTTTAATGGTTGTTACATGTTGAAAATGGCAGCCATATAAGGTTAAAATAATGCAGAGTATATTCAACAAGAAAATGTTTGTAGGATTCCCACGTACATACATTAATGGTGTGTTTACTGTCCAGTATCCACGAATATTTTGTAGACATCACCGTGAGTATAAGAAGAACCAAAATGAAGCACTCGAATCAATGCAGTCTAGTTTTTGACAAATCCGGCTCTTCGCTCCCCTTTACTTTTCAGTCTGCAGTTTATTACAATAAAAATTCGACTGGTGCCAAAACTCCAACCAGCATTAAATAAATAGCCTATGTCAGTGATCAGGGAATGTACTAGGTTGCCAGCTCGAACCCAGATCATGCCAATCCGACGAAACGTAAGTGCATAAAGATGTTTGGCCCGTTTTCCACTTTCCTCATACCAGCATCATAGCATTCTAATGCTAACGGATTTAATTACTGAGCTATTACCACACGAAAGTTAAGCCTTTTTAAAAATTCGTTTCAAATATTGGTATTTTTTGTAGCACACTAATTTGATAAACTGACACTGTAATTCGTCAAACTCTGGGATAGACTTAATACCGTCCATCCGGAGCTGTGCCATACCGAGGAAGGGGGCTGGCCCTTCCCACCCCCCCCCAAAAAATGACCAATAGGGGCGCCTAATTTGGGTGGCTTGTGTGCTTGAATTTAGAAAAAATACTCTTTTTAATATTCATTTTCACTGATAGCGTTTGTAAGCAATTTACTGGCAATAACCAGTCAGTATTCATCAACTGGCAGTAACCGTTGTGAAGGTCAGATATTTTCTTTCCAATGGCCCTAAATCCCCACACCGATCCATGCCTGCTACATGACTGATAACCCTGGTTAAGGAGGAAGCGATTAGTTAAAACATGGGCAAGTGGGGATGGACAGTATCCGACTGGCATATTTTCCACTGACGAAGACAGCCATATTAAAACGTATGCAGAAAGACTCAGGGTTGCAGGGTTGGACGAAGAAAAAAAATACATGCAGAAGAAGACAAAAGTTGAAAGCATCTAAGGAAAAGTTTGTGAAAAAAAAGGAGATACGTTGAATAGGTTATGAATAATCTTTCCTGGACTGTGTGCATTGTTTGATGTAAATAGCGTCAGTAGGATTTCAAACCTAATTTTACTCGGTATACTTCTATTATTATTTATTTCACTGCTATTGCATGTTGTTTGAGTCTAGTGGCACGGAACTTAGTGATTTCACTTGTTGGTGCTTATATTACTGCCCGTGCTTGAATTACAGCAACAGTGGTTATTCTTAAAAAATACCGCACGCCCATTGAATTGGGACAACTTGTTATTTTTTTCGGGTTGGACTGTTTTGGCCAAATAAAACCCATCAGAACAAATTCCGAAAACAACACCATTAACTAAAAAGACATCATCTCCGCAATGTTTTTGTCACTGATTGCAATTTTGAATGTATTTTCGCTGTTAAGCCTACACCCAACTGCTTTTCCATATCACCTCATTATTGATCGCTTCCATTACGATTAGCACTAAAGAAACTCCCAACGAAAGAAACAAAAGAAAAACAAACTGTTCAATAGGAAACAAATTTGGATGTAGTTTATGTTCATGAGATATGTGCAGTTTGTATATACAAACATATATGTACAATGTGGTTAGGGTTGGTCTGCTTTACTTATGGATAGCGTATGGTTGGGGGGGGTAGGGGTGGCAGCCAGTCGAAAATGTGATGATTTCTCAGTCCGTGCTGTGAAGCCATTCAAATAGGTGCGCACGAAAATTAGGTCCCATAAAAAAAAGAACTTGCCAGAGTGACAAGTGGATTTAAGTAAGTAAAGCAATTAGTTCTCGTTCTGCTCCATGAAGCTTATATAACTCACTTTTAGTTTTTTATCGCTTGCACACCTGCACACCTTGCACAATCAGAATAGGGTACTGTGCTTCGCTAGGGAACGATAAACATCCTAAAGCTATCACAGTTAGAAGTGCCGGAAAATAATGAGTGAAACTGTTCTCTGAACTACCACTACACACACTCTGTACTACTGGTACCCAAATCGGTATTGTGGCTGTGCTGGTACATAGAGGTGTGTAATATCAGTGTCACAGTATCTTGTGGATGTGCCGTGCACTTAATCCACATTGCATCAAATGTCCGTACACAAAAATGTCATCAACATTTTTAAGATCAAGATAACATAACTTAAAAACGTACCGTCATAGTTGGTCATCTATTTTAACTAGATATTAAATTTTTTTTTTTAAACTTGGGACAAAATTGTTGGAGATGGTAATTTTTTGTTGGGACCGAATTATCTGGGACCGAGTTTTCGGAACCGAATTGTCACGGGACCCACCCGAATGATCTGCAACCCATCGAAAAAGTCGTGATCATTTTATGAAGAGCGTAAGTTAGTGCTGAAGGGGGAGGGGCGCAAACCTGATGGGGAGCGTCAATTACGTTTCGCCCCCCCCCCTTCCTAGATCGCTGACGCTGGCCCGGCCTTGCGTCCAACACTCTTTCGTTCACAACGGAATAATATTTAAACTGACAGCACTTAAGGATTGAGTGTCCTATGTACACTTGGACCGCTTATTGGTGATTATTTCATTTGTGATCCAGCTCAGTGTCTCTAATACTACTGAGAGAGAAGTCTTGAACCTTGGTTGTGTTGAATAGAAGGGAGAGGGAAGGGGGGGGGGGAGGGGGGCACATCGAATGAAAAAAAATCGTATGACCTGCATTAGCTTTCAAGATAATTCCATTGTTAACTTTTAAATATGCATCACACACGATGGAATGAATTAGAAACTGCTGGCCACAAATGTTTATTACCAATGCAAAAAATTGACCAAAATTCGGTCTAGAATTACAACAAACTATCGCTAAAGGATGGTGTTGGATGCACCGTTCACAACATTTCAGTTTGGTCGTTCATCCATGTGTGTCCATGCTTTACCAAACTAAGTTTTTTCAATCAAATTTTTGCGAACACTGGCTGCAACACAACTGCACACTGATTGCAGGGGGTTGAAAAAGTTTCGATGTACCAAATTTCATGAAAATCTACACCCGTTCCCAAATTATTTCATAAGAACGAACACGCGGACAGACAGAATTACCCTATAACAGCTCCTCTCGCTCGCTCTGTGAAACGCACCTAAAAACAGTAAAATCGGGGAAGCAGCCCCTTTTTTTTACACTTTACCAACTCGCCGACTTTCGTTTGTTAACTCTATATCTTTTTAGGAAGTTTACGAGATAACTTGGAAGGATAACCTCTCTGGTGTTTGGTTTCTAACTGAAACGCGCGCACCGATTCCTCTACCATAGTTGTAGAAGCTGTAGAAAAAAAAATGATAATAAAACTTCTTTTTAACGGCTGGCCTTGTAGATTTGATTACAACGTTCATGAACATACCAAGCGAGCATTAGTGCAGTTTATAGTACCTATAAATCACTGAAGAATATCCCGTTACACTGCCTCATTCCGTCTGCAAAAGAAATGTTATTGTCAGAAGCGTTAACCAGGATTTGACTACTAATTCTTTATGGGGGAAGAAGTAGCCAGAAAGTGTACAAATCAAACCTTAAAAGCAATGTTCCGAGATTGCTTCATCTCGTTGTCAAGCAAATAATAATAATAAAAAAAAACAGTGAGGAAATGCCATAGACAACAACACAACACTTTAAAAACTGCAACCATGTTTAAAACGAATATCAAACTTCAAAATTAAAATCTCAGTCCTGCAAAAGCAGGCGAGATGTGTGAAGCTTAGTCTGTTGTTTATGAAATTCCTTGCTCTGAAACAACATGCGAAGCGACTTATACATACGACTAAACAGGCAGTGAATAAAGTAATTCGTCTCACAAATTAAAGCTTAAACCAAAAGATAATTCTCTCTTGTACAGCATAAGTAAAAACAGGGCACAGCTCTGACACGTCAAACACGGGTCGCCGTGTATATATATGATTGAAGTCCTCTTTCCAACAAAACTAAAACTAATAATGTCTCCGTTTCTATTCAATATATTTCGACCAAACTTGGCCAGATAGTAGATAGCAACTTTTCCCAACTTTGTGCCAACTTTTATGCAATTCCGTGCAAGAGTAAAAGTAGGGAGACACACGTAAATTTGAAAACTGTTCACTTGTTGTTGTTGTAGTTGTTATGGTTGTTCTTGTTCTAGTGTGACACGGTTTCAGAAAAACACTACTGCACCTACCTAAAATCTGAAACATGATCTTACCCAGAAATTTCCCTGGGCCTCATCCTCAGAGAGACCACTTTTTCGATTGGTCGATCCATTCCGGAGTCACGGGTCCCTGAATGATCATTTTGATTGTTGTACATTGTTTTAACCATTGTAATTAGTGAACAATGCCACTCAGCAAACTACAGATCCATTCTTCGTGCACGTGTTATGTCTTTGCTAAAAAGTTGATTGTTGAAGGGCAAAATCCGAAGTGTATGAGTGTATTCACCGTTGGTAATTCGGTTAGGTTTAGGGGTCTTGTTGTTATGAGGTGAGTTAGTCTATTTCTGTACTATCTTTTTGTATTGGGGCATACAGCATTGGGCTCGGGCCTCAAATAAATTTGTGATCGAAAGATTCCAACTGCGGGTCACGGCTCCGGGCAATAAAATGAATTGAATTGAAAGAATCCGTGTTTCAGCAAAACGCATATAGATTTAAACCAAACTAAGCTATGTTGTTAATTTCGAAATTGGCAGCTACAAACGATAGAATGGCGTATTTATTTCGTAAATGCAGTCCTTCAGAGCTGAGTTGAATTGTTTCAAAGTGGCCAGCCAAAATGCATGCATAAACCTTTGTAGCACGACGCCATAACCGTACAAAAGGTACACGGATTACTAACAAAATCGTCAAGTGTGCTGTAAAAAAAGGGGTTATATGATTAAACATTAAATAGTCGAACCATTAAAACTATCGCCGACCCCATCACAAAATTGAGCTCGGAGCAGGAACCTGAATACGAGAACGAATGTGAAGAGGAAGAACAAAGTGGAACGTTGTCATCAAAATGCAAGGATGAGAGCGATGATGCCACTGATGATGAGAACGAGCAGAGCAGAACCTGGTCACCAAGCGATTCCTCGCAGCCTGAGCCTGAAAATTTTCCCCATCTTGAATTAATTCGTTGTCTCTCCAACAGCACCTGCTGCACTACGATTCTGTACACCATCAATCACGAGCAGTGCTTCAACCTCATTAGAACTTCCCTCCATGGCTTTGCTTTGGTCTTTAGATTCACTTTTGAAGGGTGAAACGTTGGGGATGACATTAAACTATTATTTACACAAGTTTTTTAAAATTGCCTAAAGACAACGATTGTGAATTTGGACTACAGTCAACGCGTAGTCAGGAGACATCATGATTGATGATAAAACCATCAAAATATTCGAAAACAATGTGGTGTTGGGTGGAAAGTAGTACCGTGGTGAAATCACCTATGAAGTTACTAACCCAAAAAGACTTGCAGTACAAAACCTATATACGAGCCCAATGTCTTGGCTTCGTATGCCTCGACTCTGAAAGACAGTAACGCCACATACGCAACAACGATCTCGACTCTGGAAAGCCTATATAGAATTGTGGTTGCAAGTACGTGTGCCTTATCAAGCCGATTTGGGAAGACTTAAAGAAGGAGAAAAGCGGTTTAGGTATCAAAGTAGAATACAAGTATTACGATAACCCGAACGGCATGAAAAATACACTACGACTCTTACTCACCTCTACTATGTCTGGAGGAAATTGTGGGACATGTAAGACAGGTAATGATGATGTGCGTTTTATATTACCACAAAATATCGGGGGAGGGGGGGGGAGGTGTTATCTGGTTCCCCCGAATGGGCGTTGATCTGTGTACGTCAATGACTCGCTCCCGCCCTCTTTGGTTACAATTCACGGGTTTTGATGTGGAAGAGTCCGTAGGTCGATAAGAAGATCTTCCCGGTACCTCATGACATTGCTCATAAAGGTCAATAGGAAGGGAGGGAGATTGGTTGTTAAACCAATATTGGAAGACAGCTGGTGTAGAAGATGTAAAGAAGAAAGGATGGTGAGGTCTACTATTCTTTATTCTTGTAACCACAGATCGTTTTTACACTGTCCGACATCTTGCTCACAAATCGTGGTTGCTATGCTTTCCCTTCTCTGTCGCTCACTCGAGTTACTGTAACATCTCTGTATTCATTCATTCATGACTAGTGGAATCAGTTTTTTAACTCACCAACTCTATCGGTAACAATCCATGTACATACCATGATTGGTGGGGGTTTTATGAAACAGAACTGTATACGAGAAAGGTTATTGAATAGTTAGGCCTATAGGCCTATACTAAAAATTTGCTACCTCTGACTGAGTACTAAGAAAAAGGCGTGGCTCCTTACTACGAAATTATAAACAAGAGTGAGTGAGGGCGAGGGAGCATTGCATTCGCTATAGGGGGGATAAATTACACTGATAACTTATACTGCCAATAATGTAATTTATCCCCCCTATAGCGAATGCAATGCTCCCTCGCCCTCACTCACTCTTGTTTATAATTTCGTAGTAAGGAGCCACGCCTTTTTCTTAGTACTCAGTCAGAGGTAGCAAATTTTTAGTATAGGCCTATAGGCCTAACTATTCAATAACCTTTCTCGTATACAGTTCTGTTTCATAAAACCCCCACCAATCATGGTATGTACATGGATTGTTACCGATAGAGTTGGTGAGTTAAAAAACTGATTCCACTAGTCATGAATGAATGAATACAGAGATGTTACAGTAACTCGAGTGAGCGACAGAGAAGGGAAAGCATAGCAACCACGATTTGTGAGCAAGATGTCGGACAGTGTAAAAACGATCTGTGGTTACAAGAATAAAGAATAGTAGACCTCACCATCCTTTCTTCTTTACATCTTCTACACCAGCTGTCTTCCAATATTGGTTTAACAACCAATCCCCCTCCCTTCCTATTGACCTTTATGAGCAATGCCATGAGGTACCGGGAAGATCTTCTTATCGACCTACGGACTCTTCCACATCAAAAGCCGTGAATTGTAACCAAAGAGGGCGGGAGCGAGTCATTGACGTACACTGATCAACGCCCATTCGGGGGAACCAGATAACACCTCCCCCCCCCCTCCCCCGATATTTTGTCAAGGGACGTTTTGTGGGGTCACCATATTACATAAATATGGTGGCCACACAGGACGTCCCCTGATCCCCATGCAGTCAACCGACCAGACATCCCCCTCTGCAGGATCTCACCACCCCCGCTGGGGGGTGTAATTTCTACCAAATTATATCCCATAAACACTACCAAATTATGTCACGTGTAACACTCGGCCGAAACATGGCCACTTCCATCCATTAGGCAAACTGTAGTGTTGTATTCAACTCTGTGGGTGGTATTCCATCGTGCATCCTTCATTTGACGCTATTTTATTAGCGGATGTATCTATTGTTATGACGTTTTCTTTAATAATAACTTGTACTGCAGCAATAATAACATGTTCATAATGTAATTTATCCCTCCTATAGCGAATACCTTCCCTCGCCCTCACTCACTCTCGTTTAGTAATTTCGTAGTAAGGAGCCACGCCTTTTGGTAGAATTTACACATTTTGAGGGAGGGGGTGGAAGTCGGCCCTTGGGGTGAGGTCATGTGCATATGGTTACCAGATTTATGCAGAATTTGCAGGTGTTTTGGCAGAATTAACACATCTTGAGAGGTGAGGTCTTTGGGAAGAGGTAGGGGTTGGCCCATAGGGTGAGGTCGTGTGGGTGGTGTGTGTGTGTGTGGGGGGGGGGGTCACTAGATTTGTGTAGAATTTACATGCATTTTGGTAGAATTTGCACATCCTAATGGAGGACCATAACGGGGTGTGTGAGGTTCTGGGGATGGCGGCAGTGACTAAGAGGGTGGGGTCCTGTGGAGTCACCAACTTTACGTAGAAATTACATGCGTTTTGGTAGAATTTACTTCCTGATGGGGGTCCTGCAAGTTAGGTTTGTGTGGGGCCTGTGGGGTGAGGTCCCGTGGGATCACCAAATGTACATAGGATTTACATGAATTTTGGTAGAATTTACGTATCCTGATGGGGGATCATCACTAGGGTGAGGTTTGCCGTAGCGGCCCGTGGGGTGAGCTTTGGGGTGGGGTGGCCCTTCGGGGTGCGGTTTGGAGTTCGGGAGGGGTCTGTACGTGCGTTTACCTATGTGTCAGTCTCTGATTATCGTCGCATATAATACTTACTACGTTTCCATCACCTGAAAATAAGCGTAGCGAATCAAAGAGTCACTCAGAAGCCACGATTCAGTACAGTAAGGAACAAACACCTTTAAGTCAAGTGGCGTAGCATATGATACATAAGTAGGCAGGTGATTTATGTAGGCAATGATGACTTTATGCAGGAAAACAACAACCTTTACAAGATCTATGTATGTCGTGTTTAAGCAGTGCAATATAACTGAAGGTTGTAAAGATAAGATGGCACAGCTGCAAGAAAGACCGATGATTTCTAAAAGATACGCTTCTTTATTGATCACCGCCAAATACTTTTATCAATTATGCTATAAATCATTGGAAGAGCGTATGACATCAATGATGTTGCGACGTATCGGTCTCTTGATCTTATCAGCTGCCTGTTTATCGTCTAATATTAGCGAACTCACTCTTTTGAATTTATTATAATACAGCTTTATATCCTTACATCAACATCTCCTTTTCAGCCGGATAATAGTCTACCGTGAAGGTAGCGATAAGAGTGGGCAGCAGGACTGGAATAATTATATTGGCTAGACTCTTGAGTTTGTAATATTGAGTAAAATGATTGTGTCAATGGTGTTTTATATTTAAACTAGTTGTTCCCCGGCGTAACATACGTCGGTCTAGCTGATTCCTGCTGCTTCAACTCGGCTCTAATAGTCAGTATTATTGAAGCAATAGTGTTTGTTTCTAATTGTTAGGGCGCATATCCGTTCTCATTGTCAGCCGCTCGCCCTTTTGCTTTGCTACCGTGGGAAGAATGAGCCTGCTCGCCCTCTTGCTGATTATTGGAGCTTTGTTTAATCCTGATCCCTCACAATCCTTTTAGCTCTGCTCCTGAGCTAAGTCTACTCCTAAGCGAAATGCTCCTAAGCGAAATAAATAGAAAGATTCTTTTGTATTTAAAATTGTACGATGCGGCATCTGATCTCCATGATATATCGTAAACATTTCCCCAAGTATGGAGACGTTCTATCTCCAATATTTTACAAATATTTTCTATATTGCAGGTCGTAGAGCGTAATCTACAGTTGCAGGTCGTAGTCTACAATTATTACAATCCTTTTTCATACCTCTTTTTTGACTATATTAGTTTCAATGATACAATTAATTAATGGTATCAGGGAAGTTACACGAATTTTCGAAATTTAAGTGTGTCAGTTGTATACCATCCAACCCAACTGAATTTTGAAATCTAAATTGTAGACATTCCCCGGCCACTCTTCTTCTCCCTCAACCCACCACACCAAGTCAATTTAGTTATTATAGTATTAGAATACTAACCCGTATTAAAACGCTTTGGCTTGGGCGATTCGTACTGAGCGCCCAGAATATGGTCATTCGCTTTACAGTATAGGCACTGGCTTATTGAATACTGAGCTAATACACGTTACAGGTTGTTTTTTTTTTACATTGTTTTCGTCCTTCTTTTTGTAAAAAGCTGTATGATACACAAATTAAGCACACACACACATACACACGCTCACAAACATTAAACATTTCAAACACAAACTGCGTTCACATACTTACATAACAATTACGTGAAAACAGTCATTATTCCCTGGAATTGGAGTTCAAATTATAGTTCGTTGGATTCGAGTGAACTCTAATCCGTTTTTATTCGTGTACCTTCACGGATGTGAGTATGGGGATACGAGCTCTAATGTTTTTTTTTCTAAACGGCGAAGCCGCTTTTTGTTCAGTTAATTTAGTTTTAGTTCATTTTATAACACCGCATGAAAGCAGAAACAAAGAAGGAAGAAACAAAACTAGTGTAACATGAAAAACACCTGGCCTGATGTCGATTACGATTTGTCTCTGAGATGCCCAAGCAGCCACGCGTGGCGAAGTCTAGTGGGCGATTTTCGAAGTTTGCTCTTCGCTTTGCTTCACTGTTTTGCTGCGACACTTTGGCTTATAGTGTAGGATTCTGGGCGATGTTCGAAGCATGCGTTTTGCTGCGATTCTTTGACTCATGTTAGGCTATAGAATTCTATACATTTTTTAGATTATTTCAGAGTGGCGGAACTATGAAATATTGTGATCGGTTTTAAGAATTTTATTCCTGGCCCCCATACGAAGGCGGGAATATCGTGATTTAAATAAAGGGCCCGTATTTGGACTATGTGGCGTCGGCTCATGCTACCGGGGTCCGGTCGAAATCCCGACAGTCGAAATCCCGACTATCAAAATCCCGACACCAAAATTCCGACGGATCAAAATCCCGACAATCAAAATCCCGACAGGTCAAAATCCCGACAGTCTAAATCCCGACAAGTCAAAATCCCGACAGTTGAAATCCCGACAGCTAAAAAAAATTCAACATTCAAAAAACAGGATTACTTGCTGAAAATCATTTAAAAGTCGCAGGAGGCAAAAAATACCGATATTGCCGAATTTGCCTGAATTTCGAACTGGATCATTACTGATGGGGAGGACCCAAGAGCCATTATGCGATTGAAGCGGGTTGACGGGGTAAGCCGACTCTCCTTATGAAACAATGCAGGGTGCAGGAACACAGGAGCATCGTGGTTCGCATATTTTCAAAATCAGATTGGTGTAAATTGAGCGTGTTATATTATTTTAATGTATTACTTTTTTTTTTTTAAATAAATTTAGTTACGCCATAGTTTAAATATCATCACTCGTGACCGGCAAAGTTAACAGTAATAATATACTATAAACTGAATCAGTTAATGAATTTGCTAAAATGGAGCCAGACGCACAAGTCTGTCTCCAAGTGCCATCTCAAAAAGGCAACCCAAAGCTGAAAGTGCGTGGCTGAAAGAGCGTGAAAAACGCATAGCAACAATAGTCGATGACAGGCATAATCGAACAACATTCGAGTTCCTTCGCGGACTGGCTCATAACATTGCGCTGTAATTTTTTTGATGTGTATATTTTTAGCCAGTGCGTATTTTTATCTTCTTATTAGCATGTTAGCCAATAATGTAAAAAAAAAAATTTTTTCGATCTATTATTTATGTTTTTTTTTTTTAGCCTAAGCATTTTTAACCAAAAAGAAAATAATGTTTTTTTTAAATGGTTCAACAAATGAAAATGATTTTTTATATGTTTACGAGCTGTCGGGATTTTGACCAGTCGGGATTTTGACTGTCGGGATTTTGGTCCGTCGGGATTTTGACCTGTCGGGATTTTGACCTATCGGGATTTTGAACCGTCGGGATTTTGACCTGTCGGGATTTTAGTGTCGGGATTTCGACTGTCGGGATTTCGAACCAGACCCATGCTACCTGTACAAAAAAAAAGTGCTTTCGAATTTTAGCGTCGTACGTATCGATTTGACTGGAAACGAGTTCCAAGTGGTCAGTTAAGATACAGTTTGTGAATTGCGTTTTTATATTACCTGCGTTAAATTTTCGTGAGGGTTTGCTTTACATCAGCACATAAGCACATAAGTAATAGCGTTAAAATCCAATATGAAATGCACCGACGCCATTGTTCACAATGTAGTGATATTTAAAACTCCTTTACATGTGACGGAAACAACATTTCCGGTATGTTTACGGTAAAAAAGCGTAGTGAGCAGGGACGTACACAGGAATTCATTTGTGGAAGAGGCTCGGTGCACGAAGGGGCACCATATCTGACACAAATGATGGAAGACAGGGGCGTATCGAACACTAAATATTGTGGGAGAGTGTCCAAAATTTTGAAGTTTTTTGTTTTGCTTTTTTGGCTCTCTTTTTGAGTAGTTTCGTTCCGCCCCATATGATTATCGACGGAGGAAATGAGGTCCATTTTTCCGATAATAATTGTAAATCAACGGTACTGTATTTTCTTAATGAAAGTATGTTAGAATCACTATTAAGGTCATATAAATGGTAAAGTCGAAAACAGTGCCGCAACTAGATTTTTTTAAAGGGGGGTGCAAGAGTAAAATGTAGGGCCCCTAAACCATTTTGGGTGCAAGGTTTTAGCCTATTTATAGCAGTTTTATGTATACATTTGGGTCCTCTTACCTCTTTTGCACCCCCCCCCCCCCACCTTAATTGAGGCACTGGTGGAAGCTACGGTTTGTGTAATGTATTATGTTGGTAAAATACATAGTGGGTTCTACTTAGGCATGGTGAACACAGAGAACTAAACAGTTGTAGGCTAACACAAGTAATGGACATTTATTCATAGTGTATGGCTCTTTTATCAACTTACCACGCCATATGCCATATCAATACAGAAAGTATAGACTCCTAAGTAGGCAGTAGGGGGATTGTAAACTAGGATGGGTTGACAGAAAGGAACTAAAATGGCTACCGTTGTGGTGCCTCTACGACCAGACCACAGTTTGTTTCTTGCTTGCTTGCTTGCACCTCACAGCTTTTCCTTTGTTAAACTTTCGGGTCCATGGTGTCCATGGGCAAGGCGGGAAAAAAGTTCCACCGCGTACCATCAGCTTTGTGAAGGACCCCAAGAGCGAAGCAAGGAAGCTTACACGCCAGCGGCTAAAGTCGTCGTGTATAAATAACAATCGACTGCATTTGAATTGTGTGTGTGTGTGTGTGTGTGAGTGTCTTTGTCTGTTTGGGACACGAGAACGATCCCAATTATTTTATTAATTGGTTGAACCTTGATGCATGAAATTCACGAATTTGAAGATAAAATTCCTACCTCAAATATTTTCGGATATATTCGGGTTTTCCGTTGGATGGCTAAGCAGATTTTTAGTAGCGGAAGGGTAAAGGAGGCGATCTGTAAGGCTTAGTGACCCCGAGCACTACATGAACAATGCAGTGAATTTCCGCAATACAGTGAACGTTCTTTTAGTGTGAAGAATGGAGAAAATAACTCCAAATGGTAAAAAAAAAGTACTATTAACGTCAGTGTCAAACGTATTGAAACAGTGCGTTCGCTTCTTGTGTAATTTCTACAGCACATTTCACGCGTACGGCAGAGCTAACAGAAGCATTAGTATAAATCTTGCTTTGATCTTCGTTTGCCGTGTTCGCTTGGGTGTAAACTAATATATTACAACTTCTTTGTCTCTCTCGGTGGAGTGATTATTGTTCTTCAGAATTCAGTTATATACCTAGTGCATCAAATAAAGATGGATGATACAAATGCTTTCACGCAGACTTACTATATAATTATCGAGTTCAGCCTGTCTTCAATGATGAAGCTGTTAAGTCGCTAACACGCAAAGAGGTCCACCGAAGTCTATAAATTTGTTTAAGGACGTACAAGGCGAAAAGGCGCAAAGATACTATTCAGGGACTTTAAATTATACGTAACTTTGGTATGGTCGGTCCAGCAACGCAAGAAACCGTGCACGATTTTGCGAGAAGCATCGGCAAATCTCTACCGCACCTGACACCACTGCTCCCATTTCACTGATTCTTGCATATCATTGGCTCTTGATTTTGCCGATGAATCGACACAAAATTGGACTAACAAACGAAGGAATACTTAACATCAAACGTAAGCCAGACCGCTCCAATTGTTTTAATTGTTTTAAAGTACATTAAGCTACCTAAATCAAGAGACAATGTGGCTGAAAATACGCAACGTGTTGCGTGTTGTTATATCGTGTCAACAGACAAAGAGCACGTTACAAGCGGGTATCGTAAAACCACGCCGTTGTTTTGGCTTCTAAGTAATGATGTCACGAACTCTCATCATGAGAATCTCGTAAAAAATGTGTCGTTTTGTTTTAATATTGTGTATTCTTACGTTCAGTAAAAACTGTGCGATCAGATGTTTCATAATAATTTATTAATTTTGTTAAAAATTACTGCTAGTTAAAACTAACTTAATGGTTAGCCTGGAAAAAACACTCGTCGTGTGCTTGGAGGATTGGTTTGAGAGCAAACACGTCACCAACTGTGTCATCTTGGCTAATTCTTTACAACCGGAAATAGCTCTGCTATAGCTCAGAAGCGTTCAATTGAATAGACCGACCTTAAAGTAGAAAGTCCTTGATACTACCCACTTTGAGATGGTGTCTGTTTATACTCTCTATCACTACTATAACTTTTGAATCCGGTGTCCGATTCGGTTGACTTTTCGCACATACATTCTATGATTTATTTGAGGATTTAGTTCAAAAATCGACAAAACTGGGCAAGGGGTCTTGAAGACAGGAACTTTCAACATTAAAATTAATCTGATATCAGCTCGGTACAGTGCTAACCACTGTTGAGGGATATTAATCAGACTATGTATTATATAGTTTGCAACTATAGACTAATAAAACTGGAATACCTGACACATAAAACGAAATCTAAAGGCAAGCACGTCACATTTTTCACTTAAATATACTACTTATAGACAAATTTCACCAGTATACCAACCTTATGAATCAAAACTTTACTGTGGTTTTAAGTTATTTACGTGTTGAAGTTTATCATCCACCAAACTGCTACAAACTACAACTAGAAAATTTAAGGTTTCAAGTGTGAGATATCCGTAGCGGGTGCAGAACAGGCCCTTTGGTCGCTAAGCAGAAGAGAAGTCTTCCAAGTATTCTTTTCAAATGAAGTGAATGTGGTCACTAATGGAAATCCATTTGATTTATCGATCGCCTGTCTTTCTATAGTGGTTAACATTTCAATAGCATTCCGAACTTGCAGTGGTAAACGTTAGATCGATTATTTCGAGAAAGTGTAATTTCTTCTATTATAATATTGATAGCATATTCGATACTTTTGGGGCATTCAAGCGAAGTGGCAAAATTCCCACCCAGATTTTCTGCAGATTCTTCACCCAAACTACAAAAATGCAGACGTTTTTGTAACATTTCGCAACTTGGTGTTCTTTATGGACACCGCTTCGGTCACTCCGCCAATTACTGATATCTTAAACTAACGACATTGATTTTTCTTCATTTGATATACGTTGGACATTAGATAAAATGCCAGGAAATATAAAAACTTATGTTGAATATGGAGAATTTTAGCAATTTATAAAGAGTTGCATTCATAGACTTCGTATGCAAGCCCAATTGGTACAAGAGCATTTTATTTTTATCAACTCTTCAAGACACGTTATCCCCAAAAGACATAAAGCAATAGACTTGCGTAGCTATTAGCAAATTGACCAGCAATGTGGCAACAACTTACTTTAAAGGATTCAGGCAAATGCCAAAGTTTCTGGAACTATGATCAAGTATGCAAACCCAAGGTCTTGCTGTTGAGAACTTCTTCAGGTATCGTCTTGTGAACCACTGGAACAAGTTACCACAAAGTGTTGACATAGTCCTAAAGTGTGCGCAGCCTATTTTGAGTTCGCCACAGAACGAACACAGATAATCGATTGTACGTTTTTGGCAGCAGAGTGCCTTGTTGATATCCAAGATGGTTACAAAAACAATGGCGGCCGTCAAGTAAAGCCGCCCCCTCCAGGAAGACGTAGCCGCTCGTAAAATACTTCCAGGACAGGAGGTGCACACAATAGATAAATATGTTTTCACGTTGGCTTCTCAGCCGTATGCGTGATGGATGATGGAATCGGCTTTCACGATGGTTCAAAAGTGACGTTCATGGGTCTATCGAAGACAAAATGCATGGGGTCGGCGGTGGTGGGGGAAGGAAGGGTGCACGGCAGAAATTATTTTTACCCATGATTCGCATTTTATCATCATTCTTCCCGCAGTCTCGTTCTGCCTCCTGTATTTCTGGTTGAGACCCATTTTTTCAACTTTGGGTTGGGTGGTGGGGAGAATTCACTCCACCCAATCCCCACCCCCCGACCAACCCATATTTCACGCCTGCTGAATTTTTCAGTTTGTGTAAACCGTTTAGGTTGAAAATTGGTTATTACTTGACTACTAAATCTGTTGGGTGAAATTGTGAGACGTCTTCCTTTGAGAGGCTTCCACTCTGCCTCTTTGTTGTGTTTCCAGGCCTAGTTACAAGATGATACTTCATTAACTTCCATATGATGACAGTATATGTTTATCTTTTTATTCTTAATGTTTGTTTGTTTTTATTTTAATTTTAATTCTTGTTTAATTGGTGCTCATCCTGAATTTTTAAACTACCTTTTGAAGCTACTAGTGTCTACCTTATCTTTCCCAATGGGAACCGTAACATACGTACTAAAACAAGCATAAATCTGAAATTTAATTGAGACTAGCTTTCTAAGAGGTTGTGGATGCATTGGGACAGACAGTCACTACAGCCCTGGGCAGGTCAAATTATTGTGAAAGCCATACAAAGGAAAACGGGAATTACGATCAAAAGCGTAGGGGAGCTATCTACAAAATCGAAACCTATTCCTGCGAAAACCCATGAGGGCTAATAACAACTGACACATTTATTATAAAATGGAATAGAGAGCAGCTTTTCTAAACACGAAGTTAATACGACTACAGTTAAGCACTAGTTTTATTAATGAAAGGTTTCAATTCTGCTAAAAAATGTTCAATTCTTGGCCTTACATAGAAACAACAACAAAAATCTGTGCTTCCTATCCACTTATGAGTAATCGTGTTGGCACGATTTCCGATAATTCGGTAATAGCGTTACACGAATCATTAATGGTGCTTTACTTCGTACTGTGCCTTTTTGTAATTTTTTGTAGTTTGACATTGAATGACAACATCATGAATTTTGCGCCCAAATTGGACGAATTCTAAAAAGCTTTCCGATATCACTGTCAGTGATGGAACTCGTTTTAAAGATACCTCACCAAAACTAAAAAGACACCCAAAAACGAGACGACCAACTGATTAGACTAATATGTATTAACCCACACAGACACATTTTGTTAACTCAGTCTTGATATTATGAACGAAACATAGATTGGAGAAAGTCATATTTGTGTGTTTTAGCATTGGTATAAGATTTTTTCCCCCTATGAAGTGCCATATAGAAAAAAAAAACTAACATTTGGCTGAATTTTTATCATCTTCTTTTCAGTTTTGCTGCAAATACATAGGACGAAGGCGTTCTGCATAATTAACTCTTGTCAGAATAATGGAACTTGCATTTCTACGACAGGTAAGGCAATAAAAAAAAATAGTAACGCTTAAGTGTACTATTTTTTAAATAAAAAAAAAAATGCACTGAAATTTAACTCCTGTTATTCATTGTGGCACCCTACAGCCTGTTGGCTAAGATTGGGCTGCCATTTCTTTTGATTTTCAGACTTAAATGGCTTTATCTATACATAATTTCCATGCTATATTCTCTGTGAAACTTAAACAGAATTCTAGCATATAATTTTATTTATAAGATAATGATACTGGCCAAAAAGGACAAAGCAATGTGTGACGACAATTTGCCATAACGCTTTCTCCTTACTTGAACAATAATAAACAATAATTTTTCACTGAAGTTCTTTACGTTTTGTTAATTTCTGTGCAGCCAAATGTACAATTCTAAAGAAACTGCATCTGAAAAAAATACTTTAATATAAAGATGTAATCTAAAAAAACTGAAGAGTGCATCTTTACATTAAAGTGTTTTTTTTTTTCAGATGTAGTCTCTTTGAAATTGTACATTTGGTTGTATTGAAAGTGACAAACCGTAAAACACTTCAATGAAAAACTTTTGTTTACTGTTGTTCAAGTAAAGAGAAAGTGCTTTTATTGCAAACTGTATAGTCGCACACTGCTTGTCTTTGTTGGCCAGTATCAGTATCTTACAAAAGCCTGCACGTGAGAGTATCCATGCAGTAACTCCTGCTTCGTGTTCCATCGCTTGTCACAAGATCGTGTGGGAGAAAGGTTACGGATCTCGTTTCTCGGCTCCAGGCGAGTTTATACAACATCATCAGAATCTTATTTTCCCAAGGTAACGATAAGAAGCGTCACCTTCCCACTCAGCGTAAAAACTGCATGGCGTCAGAACGCCAGAACTGTATTTTCTACCCTAGTAGGTGTTGGTGTGAGAAAACCAACTCCTTCTTTGCTTCACATTCGTTTCATCTCTGCTTCGTATGAGGTGCCATGTGCCTAGACTATTCGCAGCACAAGTGATATTTTTTTTCGCACATAAAATAACCTTACCAGCATAATTTTCAACACAGATTATCGGTGAAGTAATTACGACTACATGTACGACAACTAGCCACATGGGGTTGTGACTGAGAATGAAAGAAGGAACATGGTGCTGTATTATGGCAGGGACTCCGGCATTGGTTCTTATGTGCCCTCCTTTATGCAACTCTTTCCAGCGTGCAACTGTGCATTCAGCTTCGCCAACTAAACTGCAGTGAAATTATCGAACAAGTAATTGTTGCCACATTGTTTTGCACTGCACCACAGAACGACTTCCCGTGAACTACTTCGTCTTAATGACTTTTAAAGGTACATTCCTCCCGGTTGACTTTCCAGTATGACTCAGTTTTGCAATATTACTTCAGACGTGCGTAAATGTTGCAAAGGCATTCAATTTTCCTATTTTCTCCCCTCGTGAGAAACGGT
This sequence comes from Lithobius niger, assembly GCA_023313725.1. Lineage (NCBI taxonomy): Eukaryota > Metazoa > Arthropoda > Chilopoda > Lithobiomorpha > Lithobiidae > Lithobius > Lithobius niger. Next base: position 32,441 of record JAHWFP010169434.1, read on the forward strand.
TTTGCTATACATTCACTCTAACCCATGCAAATGTTGCAAAATCAATTTCGCGCAGGATGCCCGAACACAGTGAGAAGGTATGTCCTTTTAATATGTGTTTTCATCTTGATTCACGTACCCTCCCAATCAAACCCTCGCATGGTTGCTTGAAGAAAGTGTGGCGAATAGGTTGCCACTAATCACTTCTTCAATCGCGAGTCGATTTTATTTGTGGAATTTTCAGTCTCATCTTCGTTTACCATCTGTCATAAACTCTTTAATTCTATCTTCTGCTCAGCGTTAGTATTTTAAGCCTGGTGATTGATGTAGGCCCATGAGACGTCTTCTACTTCCTTGTTCATCTGAGGAAAGTCCTTTCTTTTCTTCCATCAGACAAAAAGTTAGAAGTGAACATTTCGTTATCATTTAATGAGGTGCATTTCTGTGATGAAAGAATAAAAGCTCTAAAAGTAGTCAACGTTTAAAAAAGCCAGCAACTGCACATTTATACAGCAAAATGGGACTTTTTTTAAATTGAAAAAATTATTTTGTGGCACAGTAGGCTGATGTGGAAGGTACCTCCTGACCGGTAATTAGTTGCCACAAGTACATGGAAGACCCTGTGCATAACAATTTTCGACAATTTATTTGTTGCCTTGATCACTAATTTAAAACACACAAATACACTAAAAACAGTCCAACTATGTGGACGCATACTACACGGTCCACCATCTTACTCTTTTTGCTTGACAACGAAATGAACAATTCCAAAACGTCGCATTTTACTGTATAAATATGCACTTGCTGGCTTTTTTAAACGTTGTCGTGCATTTCTGTTATTCTGAAGAACAACCCCAATTGTTTGTCCCATCTCACCCTTTTTCTGTTTTGCCTGCTGTTAAAGAAGCTTTTGTTTCGCTGGTTAGTCATGAAGGTAAATAACCATTCAAGCATAACGTGTCCGAAAGCATAAGAAAAATACAAAATAATGCAAAACCACAAGCAGACAGTCTGTTCGATTCTTCAGATGTGGAAAAAACCACTCTGCGAGATAAATATACTCCACTGTGCATACACGTGAGCAAAAACCACTGCATACACATTCAGCAACACCAAGTTCTTCAACTCAAGAAATTAAGGCAGCATAACAGTATGACGCGATTTCCCTTATTCGTAAGGTTGGATGACTAACCCATTCTCTTGAACAATAATAACAAGAAATATGTGAGTGTCAGGAAACATGAGACTTACCAGGAGGAAAGGCACAGACCCTTATTATAAACAGGTACGAATTTACGAGTTCAAGATAAGCAGTGAGTGTTGGTCGTCTACTCTGGTTATTTGCATGGAAGAACTATCACTAATCTACATTCAGCAAGTACTTTTATTCATAAACAAAATTTGTTCGATCCGTAGAATCGTTGCACGTAATATGACTAACCAGAAAATTACAACACGTTAAAGGTATTGGTACAAGCCATATAGTCAGTCCGATTACAGTTATTTTGGGGTCTATAGTTCTGTCTTCGGTGTCGTATGAAAGGCATTGATGTCTACTTACAGGAAATGCTAGGTGACGGCGACCACATATTTAGCTCATATTTCAAAGATGACTTCCAAAATGGAGGCTGATATTTTTTTTAATTCTCGTATTATTCTTATACGGACTTGTTTGGTGTCAAATTATATGTTTCTAGGGGATGCTGAAAGCGAATATGTGCTTTAAAAAGGGGAGGGGAGGGGGAGTATTTTACAGAATGGCTGCCAAAATAGATGCCGTTTATTTGGGAAGTGCTTTTTTTTATTGGATTTATTAGTGTCTGGGGACAAAATATGTGTGTTTAGGCAGTCTAAACTCAAATATACAGTAAAACGATGATCTCTATGGGCTATCTTTCAACAATGCAGAAGGACTTATGTAATGTAATTTTTCAAATTATACGTGAAGCTATACGTGGTTACAATAGTTTTTTTTTACACAGTTTAAATTTTTTAAATATACTTTTCAATCATCCATTGTAAAAAATAAATACTGATTCGTATTTATGTTTAGGAAGGCAATATAAGAATGTGTCCGTGCTGTTTGCCTTAAATCCATGATGGTCCTTTCAGGCACTGCTAATTCCATGAATACACAATACACATTCCATGAATACACATTGTGTACATTTAGTAGTAATGCAAAAGCATGAATGAACACGTCACTGTAATCGGACACAACAGAGATTGATTACCTTACAATCTGTTCGCCAACCTTGAAAGAGGGTACGACTTTTATTTAATGACTGATTATAGCACAGTTTGAAGTTCTGAATCAGAATCTGATGCCCTTGGGCAAATTTGAAATATCCAAGGTCCAAGACCATAAATGAGGGGAAAAAACTGTTTTTTTTTCTTGCAGCATCTAAATCGTTAACATGGGTGAAAACAAACCGGTTACAAACAATGTTCAGAATAAAATTATCTCTAAAAAAAGACATGTCACGTATGGTGTGGCCTTCCCGGAAATACGAATTCCATGACATTTTAAAATTAAGGAGCATGAAGGAAGAGGAACACTGTAGACTGATCGACTGTTTAATATTGTTAAAAAGGAATTGTGGAGGTAGCTCGATTTTAATACACTTTTATTTGAAAGTTTTTGTTGTGCACTCCCCCCCCCCCCCCAACACCACCTCCCTAATTCTTACGTATTAATAGACTACTTTTACACCATACCAAGCAGAAATAACTCAGAAGGAACACGCACCAAGAACCGTGTAATGGGTCTTCGGGGACCCCGAACCGTGTGAGCAAGCATAGCCAAATTCAAGAGTGGTCGGTTACTAGCATGGTAAATGTCAGATCGAATACCACGCCGGCCGAGGACTGGAAAAAAGTTTAAAATTCGTCTGATGGTGTGAAAAAAGTCTGATGGTGTGAAAATCAGATCTACCATAGGCATAATAGTAAGGGCAACGTTGCATGTACATTTCTCCACGTTTAAGTTGTTGTCTAATCCCATTTAGGAAATTTGCAAAACCCAAGATTTCAGGATTCTCTTAACCCTTTTTATGTGTAGTTTAGGGTTTTAGATTTTCAGGTGAGATGCTTCTTCAGTGGCTATGGGATCTATTCTGGCCTACTGTTACGAGATCGTTATGCAGAAAAACATTGCAATTATATGCATATAGAAATTAAGTATAACGAGAGAATTTTAATTAAAATGCATAGACCGATCGAATCGTACTTGTACAATAAATAAGGACTGAAAACCAATAAGTGCACAACATAACAATTTCACTCGACGTTTCTAGTATCCTTAGAATCCTTATCAAGAGTATACGATAACAAACATATTTATTAAGGAGTAAAAGTCATTAAAAGGCGTAGTTAGTTTCAGAAAACCATGTTCGCCAGAACAAAACAGGCTACGGGGGGGGGGGGGGGGGGAATTGTTTTGGGGTTAATGGCGCGTCGACAGCTTGGTCATTAGCGCCAACCTCAGTCACAGTGCAGTGGTCCGGGTTGCCACTGCACCACACATTACAGAGATATTATTCAAACCCCTAATCTAAATCTTGTCATACATCTGTATCTCCTGCAAAAAGTGAAAAACACCGGACAGGAGGACAGACTTATCGCCCAATTGACGCACAATGTCATGCGGAAGATGGAAACGACGACGAAAACCATCAAGATGGCAACAAACAACAAGGAAGTGCCGGACCGTAAGTGGCCGCCGACACCAATAACATTCAGGAGGGTCAACCACCCGCAAAAGGAAACAGTGAGTAAGTCGAGTGTGACCAATGCGCAAACGGGCCAACACCACCTCCTCACGGCGACTGCGGCGACACGCCGAGTGCCATTCCTCAACAGTGCCTTTAATAGCTCGTAATTTATTGCTGTCCTGTCCATCCCACGATGCTTGCCAAAAAGCGTGCCAAACAGGCTAGGGCAAACGAGAGATCGGACAGAACTGAAATAGCAAAGTAAATATTTAAAAATTTTAAAATTTAAAACAATTTAAAACTGGCCAAGAAGGGACCTCGATCAGTGCTACTTGAGCTTCTTTCCGTGCCTGCAAAGCAGCACTGTTCGAGGTCCTTCTTGGCCACTTTTAAAATTTGTTAAAAATTTTTACTTTGCTCTTTTGGCTGTGTACGATGTTTCGTTTGCCCTAGCCTCTTTTATTATGGTGAACATGGATTTCTGAAATTAGGCCTTTTAAAGAATTTTATTCCTTAGTAAATATGTTTGTTATCATGTACTCTTGAAAATGAGTCTAAGGTGACTCGAAATGTCGACTGAAATTGTTACGTTGTGCACTTTACTGGCTTCTGTTCCATATTTCTTAGATCGTAGTCAGAAATCATACCAGTGTTGAAAAATTCCTATTGTTTCCTTGCTAGAATACCCATATCCTGGGGCTTCAAGTCAGTGTGAAAAAGGATTCCAACTATTTCAGAAGGGTACATGCTACAGAGTAGATTGGCGGAAGGTGAACTGGGAGACCGCAGAAAAACGGACGAATAGTCAGTGGAGAGTCATGAATAAAACTGAAGGAATAAGTTTGTCTTCACAGCTTCTGAAACTGATGAAGGGCAATCATGCACTCACAGGCAATCACACTCCACTTGAAGGTAAGTAACTAGACCTGAGAGTTTTAAATTTGTTATTTTTTTAGTGCTAAATGAGCAAGGTCTTTTACTAACCCATTCATGCATTATACCTGTTGCTATAGTATAGCATTATCTTTACTGATTGTAAGGGAGTGACCCGTCACAAATTCGTAAATTAAAATTAGTGTGATTTCCTATCCATTAGATGAGAAGCACAGAGTTTATGAAATAAATTTTACATTAGTCACCCAATTGATTTTTGTTTGCTAATTTGAAACTTTAGAATAAATAGAGCACATTTGATTTAGATATAAAATTAAAAACATGCTCTCCTACCAAACAATGCTCGTGCTGCTTTTATAGTTGATAACAAGGGAAAAAAATCGACTACGAATAACTTGCATACACTGAGTTTCCCAACTAGGAGGACAAGCTCTTGTCAGTTTTCAAAAGGCAGAAATTAAAGCAGTGTTAAAACGCTGTCAATAGCACGACACAGAACTGAGAGTGAACATTCAAATAACGAGAAACAATGCTGCAGTTTTAATAGATAAATGAACCAACTCCCATTACTGCATGTTAATAGTAATATGGTGGCACCTACTGCTTGATTAACGGTTATGAACATACTTCCACAAATTGTCTGGCTTGTTACTGATTTTAATTTACGTTAAATTCACAATTCATCAGAAAACTGAACCGAAACTAGGAAATAACCAATGGAAAATAGCCTACCACAAAGCGGTATTACATATCTTTCTTAAATTGTACAAAATGGGCTTAGTTCTATTCTTTTCCCGTCAAAAATCTTCGACACCACCAAGAGAAAATATAACATTATATATATATTTTTAATAGTCCAATCGATGAAATGGCTATTATAACGATCACTGCATCGGATTTAGAAAATTACTAGACTCTCCTTGTATTAATACATCTTCTAAAACACTTACTGTATTCTCCGATCTTTTAATAGACTTATAACTGCTTATAAATATTTCTTACACGCATCGAGCAATCTTCACCATATCAAGTATAAATTCACTGAATACCCTGGTGAATTTATGGCATACGTGACTCATTGAACGGTAGGCGCTTGCAGGACGGAAAAAAAATGTGAAGGGAAAATATTGTGACGGCTAGTCGCGCCGCCTTCGGGCGGACCTCCTTTTCACTACAGGATTGTCCACTAGTAGAGTAGCCGAATTTGGCCGAAAACTGCATTTAATGCTAGAAGTGTAAAACTTGGCACACTGAAAATGGTAGGTAAGGGTAACATTTTAGGAGATGGAGCCACCGGAAATTCCTTCCTGGAGAGCAGTTATGACGTCATCAAAATGGCCACCACAGCAAACGCTACAAACTTCATTATCTCACGAACCGCTCAACGGTTTTTAATTTTGTTGGTATCAAATGAAAGCTATTTCTATAAGGGAGAAAATACCAAGCATGACAATTTGTCGAAAAAATTTTTTTCTAAGCTGCTAGCGGTTTATTTAAAAATTAAGCACTTTTTGTAACTTTATTTACATTTTTCAAACATAGGCCTGCCATTTTTTTGTAATTTAACTGCAGAATAGATCAATTACTTAAAACATTCAAATCCAAATTAAGAAGGTGTCTTTCTAAGATAAGATAAGATTATTAGTTTTATTTACAGTTTCCTTAGCAATTTTTGCATAGCAATGTGAATGTCATCACTGCATCAGTTTCCGTGGTATTTCCAATAGCTTTACAAGAGAATACTTGTTTCCATGCAGCAAATAGCTGTTTGTTGAAAGCAAGGGTGGGTATGGATGGTTTTCATAATGGAGCAAAGCTTCCAGCATACCCATGCTTCGTGTACTGCTTATGACAAATAACTTTGAAAACAAGTCTACATCTTTTTTGAGACTTTACTAATACAGAAGACTTACTGACATTTTTTCGTTTTGACAAACAGCACATAATTGTTTTTGGTGATTGGATCAATAAAAATTTGTCGTCAAGAGTTTATACTTTTTTCAACAACTTTATATTGCAATTTTCCAGAATATTCAATAGTCATTAACGTCTCAACATATTCATCAGAGAGAGCCAAATTTTCCAAAGAAAACATTTACGTTCTTTCGGCCAAAAACGGGTTCCCTATAGTCATAACTTCAAGCAGTGATTCGTTTGTCAAGCAACTTCTGTAAGTATGGAGGTTGTTCATGATGTAACTTCTTTGCGTTGCAGTTCGTGCTACTTTTTTTTCAAACTGCAGCAAAAGTTGTGAGACTTCAGACCCACTTATCATCCATCTTTGCAATACTGAAGGATCTGTTAGTAACCCTATAACTTCTTTTTCCTTAACCATCCTATAGTTTTGTATTTGGGCCTGATTTAGTTCTATGGCAGAGAAAGGTTTACTGCTTTTATGCACCACAAAATTTCCTTTCTGGAATGGCTCATGAATCTGTGGATGTAAAGTTTGAAAGTTGCTAAATCTGTAACATAAACTGGAAGCCATCTGGCGTCGTTAACATTGATCCGTAGAGAAAAACCACGGAATCAACTTCTTGAGTGATTTTTCATGTTGATTATAGCTTCAACTACGGTGTATTCCAACAAACATCAGCAACAGTAGCTCTAAAATCTAAACATTGTACCTCAGTACTTGAATGAGGTAATTTCTCCTGCCTTCTTTTTTCTCCATTCCTGGAAAGTTTGGTCATCGTATTGTGAAAGTCGGACAAACAACGTCAAACAAACACATCTTTCCTTGACTGATACAAATATACTGCAGTGACCTGGTATGCTAACTTTGTTTTTAAATACTATGAACTTTATGAAAGAGGCTAACCTACCTGACGTTGTGACACATCCTCTGACAATGCACGGGTCGATTCGCTGCAATCATGAATCTTTTATAGGGCTTTTTTGAAAATCTTATTCTATATTCAATGAGCCAAATGTAATCAAGCACTTTTTTTCTCTGAAATCAGCAGGCTACGTCCATGTTATGTTATTTAGTTACGCATTACTAAAATAAATTATGTATATATTTCAGAAATAAAATTAAAAGTAATGAAACGTGCTTAATTTTATAATAAACAGCTTACAACTTTAAAAAAAAAACATTTTTTTCGACAAATTGTCACGGTTGGATTTTTTCCCTATTAAAAGGAGCTTTCGTTTGATACCAAAAAAATTAAAATCCGTTAAGCGGTTTAGGAGATAATGAAATTTGTAGCTTTTGCTGTGGCGGCCATTTTGATGATGTCATAACTAATCTTCAGAGAGGAATTTCCGGTGGCTCCATCTCTTAAAATGTTACCCGTACCTACCACTTTCAGTGTGCCAAGCTTTACACTTCTATCATTAAATGCAGTTTCTTTCTCAATTACTACTCTACTCTACGGGCTCCGTTCTATTGACTTACCCATTTTTTGAACTTGCGTCGTACAGGACTACCCGCGGGCATTCTCTTAATCTGGTGGTCCAGTAGACTCGTGCAAAGTGTCGATAAAGTTTCTTCTCGTTTAGAGTCACATCGGCCTGGAATTCCCTTCCCGAGAACATTGTCTTGGCTCACTTACTCAGGGCCTACAATATTCAGAAATTTCTTAAGCGCAAGGTCTTCCGCTGACGACAATTAATCCAGGACCAGTATAAGTGTCACTCGCCCTTGTGTCTTCCCAGTCCCTATCGTGGCTAAACCAGCATTATTAATTATATAAGCCAAACGGAAATATAAGCCATATACAGTTTTTTGACGCTATTTTCGTCCGACATTTTGAATTTTTAGCAACACGTAAAAAATAAAGTACATAAGACGTTCCTGCTTATGTCAAAGAACATTCCTACAAAACTTCATTCGAATCTGTTCATATTTCTGGCCTTAACTGCGAAACAAGCAGATACAGACAAACAAAGTGCCAAAAAAGTCGAGTTCAAATCGGTCCTCTTTTGCTATGCTCATTGGTCAACAAATGCTTCAGTACGAAGCCGGGGCTATGTATGTTGCAGCACCAAACTTTGTACTTTCGACTTGATGCTATGGAAGTTCTAATTAACTTGAATAGCTGTAGCCTGATTAGGTTTATAATAAAGGAGATGTTGGAAACACCACATCTCCATCTTTCAGGTGAGTCATTCTTTAAGTCATACAGCCGAAATAATGTAAACTTTGGTCCAGTGGACCGCCATCCTATTAATAATAACAGTATTTCTAATGACCAAACAATTACGGGGTTCTGTCCCAACTGGGAATATCACTAAGGATGACCAAACAGTTCTGGGGTCTTTTCTATAACATTTGGTGACCGCAAAAACCAGGACATCTGAAAGTATTTTAAGACTTTAACAGGAGTTGGAATAGTCTGTCTTAATAGGGCATCTGAAGTTACAGGACATACAAGACGAATTTGCATCAAAACAGTTAGAATTAAGAAAAATATGAATGGGACATTTCTTGAGAAGCTAAACATAATATGTTAGCAGTTTTATTTTTAATCAGAACAATGGTTTTAGAAGTTAAAGAAAGAAAAAATGCTTTTTTGGTACATGCGTGCGATATCTATGTTTGTGTGGGATCCGTAGAATATATACCCCAAAGTACAAATGAAAATATAGTAGTTGCTGAGTTTGTAAATGGATTAAGAACTAGGGCATGCTTAACTGTAGGTGAATTAGTATTTTTAAAAAACGCTTAAGCATATAAAATACGGGTGTAGGCCTTAAAAAAACTTCATGCTCTAAAGGAACGGAGACAAGAAAAAAGACATAAAAGCCATCAGCGTCGCATTAATACGTGTAAAATAATCTCCAGCAACCCAAAAAACAAGCTAAGCTTCTTTTACACGTATTAGTGCGAGACTGATGACTTACACGTCTTTTTCTTGTATCTGGTCTTGTACAGCATTAAGTTCTTTTAAGGCTTATGTCAGTATTTTAAACACAAGCTTTTTTATAATACTAATATCTGTTTTTTTTTTCCTTGGAGTTATTTCAGGTAAATTAAATAACTAAAATGTTTATATCTGAGATAATCGTGATCAGTTGCATTAAAATAGCGTACAAAAGGCCCTGTACCTTGTAAATAACTACGTTTTAAGCTATAAAAGTTGAAAATAGGGTCATTTGTACGACCTTTAGGCGAGAGCATAAAATCCCAACAAGAAGAAGGACAACAACAAGAATATTATAGTCACATTAAAACAGCGTTAAAGGGCCTGGTCCATGTTAATTTCTACAGTTTATGCTACAAAAATAAAAAATTGATTCATTGGTTCGATCTCTAGGCGAGAGCAAAATTTTCCCAAGAAGAAGAACAACAACAATAAGAATATTGTAGGCATATCTTCAAATAGCGTTCTAAAGACCCTGGGCCTTGTACATACCTACGTTTTAAGCTGTAAAAGTTGATAATCGTTAATTGGTTCGATCTCCAGGTGAAGGGAAAGAGTCCCAACTACAAGAAATGGTATGTTGTGGAGGCCAAACGGTTCAATTGTTGTCATGAAAGTTTTTAGGCTAATGCAGTGAAATAGTTATGCCAGGATTCAAATTTCATTGGTCTATGTCAATTCTGGCGGTAACTATAGGGTTTCAAAGTTTCACATTTAACATGGAAGGTCAAGCTGAGACATACAATTAGGTCGCGGTCCTTGATAAATGCTTGTGACTTGATTTTGATTTACTGCATAAATTACAGAAGGTAGTAGTTTTTTTTTTCATTTAAGACTTGCAAAACGCCACTCACTGATCATGTATGCAAGTATTTAGTACCGTTTCACCTCTTTAATATCAAGTTCTACACCTGACTTTATGTTTTTTATGCTGAGTTTTTTTTTAAAGAAAGTATAAACTTGCTATATTTCCACTTAGATATATATAAAAAAAACTTTACTGAACAGATTACTTACATTTTTGATCTTGTTCTTAGAAAAAATAAGTTTTTATTTTGACAGTGACTTTTTCCTTTTCTTTCCTTTGCTGTATAGATCTATGGATGTCGGGCTGTGGCACGGAACACAAAAATTGTGTCCTGAACGCCAAGAACAACTATAGTGAACAAGGAATTTCTTCGATCACTAACGAAACTTTAGCACTACCAGTGTATGCAACAGATTCTTCTGATCGTGACAGTCAGTATGCAACAGATTCTTCTGATGGTGACAGTCAATGTCGTTGTCAGAAACCATACATTGGACCGACATGTGCGGAAACTGAGCAGAGTGTCAGTAAGGAAAAGTTTAATTATTATGCTCGGTATTCTAGTCTGAAGGTTCCCATACTACTTTATCTTTCCACCAAATGTGTTCTCATGTTACTTCTCTCATGTATCTTTACGCCACATTCCTCCAAACCTGTTCCTATACTAGATCTAAATATACGGAAACTACCTATATTTACACCTCTCATGCTTGCACATTCGTCCAAATGTGTTCCTATATTACTTCTCTCATGCTTCCACATTCTTCCTAATGTGTTTCTATACTACTTCACCATGCTTCCACATTCGTCCATATGTGTTCCTATACTACTGTTCTCATGCTTCCACATTCGTCCAGATGTGTTCTTATACTACTCTTCACCATGCTTCCTCATTCGTCCAGTAGCATTTCTGTACTACAACTCTCCTGCTCGCATATTCATCCATATGTGTTTCTACACTACTTCTCTCTTGTTCCCACATTCGCCCAAATTTGTTTGTATACTACTTCATGCATGCTCCTACATTTTTGTGCAGATGTGTTTTAAGCTACAAAGATTTAAAATCGGTTAACTGGTTCGATATCTAGGTGAAACCAAAAATTTCCCAGCAAGAAGAAGAACAACAACAAGACTATTGTAGTAACAATAAAATAGCTTTCAAACGGCCCTAGAGCTTGTTCATACCTAAGTTTAACCTTTAGAAATTGTTAATTGGTTAATTGATTGGTCTCTAGGTGAGAGCAAACTTTCCCAAACAAGAATACTATAGTCACATTAAAATAGCATTCAGAAGGTTCTAGGCCTTGTTCATACCTACGTTTTAAGTTACAATTCTTGAAAATAGGTTCTTGGTTCGACCTTCAGGTGAGTGCAAAGAGTCCCAACAACAAGAACAACAACAGCAAGAAATGGGTATGATGTGGAGACCAAACGGTTCGAGTGTTGTCCTTAAAGTTTTTAAAGCAGGGAAATAGTTATGGCACTACCCAAATACATAATTTCGTTGATCTATGTCAATGATCATGTCATGACCTATGATTCTGGAGAAACTTAGGGTTTCAAAGTTTGACGTTTAACATGGAAGTTCATGCTGAACTTTACATAAGGACCTCCATCGCTGTCTTTGATAACAGCATCCAGTGACGAAAAACAAGCTTCGTAAAGGTTCCCTCTGAACCATAGTGAAGTGTGCAAATCTCAGTCAAGTTGTTCGGGATTTTATGTACGAACCAGGAGAATGAAAGATTGAATCGGGTTACCAATCTGTGTCCACACAAGACTGTAAAAAAAGACCTCTTGGTGTACGTCTGGAGTGGAAGGGATGAGTCAACGTCTTAAGCAATGTACTACCATTGAAGTAATTTTTATTGCGTAGTGAATCTCAATCGTTGCTCAGTGAATTCAACACCGCTAGTCCTGTACATTGCCCCACATTTATCATAACGCCCTTTAATTTTTTTTTAGTTTTGTTGTGGCTGTTGTTGCTGTATTCTAGGCCTATGGCGTGTGTTTTTTTTTTAATCTAGTGCTGTTTGTTCTTTCAGATCTCACGAATCAAGTAATTTGCCCAAATAAACCGACCATCTCGTGTACAAAAAATAAATATATTTTCTTTGACTACGTGGCTTACCGAAGAAGAGACCAAATTACACAACCGTGTCCAGAAGAGCATCCACTTCATCCTAGTGACACTGGAACGTCTGAAGAAAAATATTGCCCTTCGTCCAATGACAGCATGCTTGCTATTGTGCGGCAACTGTTAAGTATTAAGAGTAAACATTTATATGACTAGTCATGTAATAGAGTTATAATGATGAGTTAGTCGGCCGAGCAAGGGACGCTAGGCTATAATACATTAGTTTAGTCCTTATTTTCACAGGGCAGAACCTAGATATTTCTGCCCAGTGCTCCACGGGGAAGTGAATTGCTGTTCTCTTATATGATTTCTGCCCAGTGTTCTACCTCGAATTTCGGCCTCACCCCTAAATTACTTGAGGTAGGAATTTCATCTTCAAACTAGTTTCTTTCATCCTCCAGAGCTTCCTTGTCAATAAATTTGAACCAGATCAAAACAAAGTTTAGTGTTATCGTTTCCGAAACAGGAAAACACACTAAGTCAAACAGGCAAGCAGATACGCTAAATCCAAATTCAGACTAGTATTAACCAAATTCAGGCTAGTATCCAAGCCTCGTTTGGCTCGGTCAACCATATTTCACACACGGTACCATCAACAATCATTCACCAAACAATTAGGGTTAGGGTATATTTATGTCACTATCTCCTAACACATTCCTGCTGTTAGAAGCCGGAAACTTCATGATGTCGGATTTGGCACTATCAGGAGAGACATAAAGGATGAGTATCAAAGATAATTCTACCCCATGTTCCGCAATTCGTTCGAGTCGAGACTCCATGCGGCAAGTTCTCGAACAAGTGACCGTTTTTACATTTGCGGAAAACGTGCGTTGAAAGTGTAGCATGGAAATAACGGCGCGCAACAAAACAGTGACGTAATAACAGCGCGACAGCAATATAGTGCACAATATCACAGCACATGACAAAACAGCATCGCGACGAAATATAGCTTGGGGCAAAACAGCGTGCGACAAAATAGCGCAAAAAGTTGTTTTAAAACGATGATGGTTCGAGAATTGTAGATGCCTTCTCAAATCAAAATAGAAAGCTAGAACTCCACAATTTGTACATTCAACTAATATCATTTTTTTATGTGCTGATGGAGGAGGCGGGGCGGGGGGGGGGGGGGTTGGGAAGAGGGGGATAAGAAGACAATAAAACAGGTAATTTTCGTTTTGTAAATAAACGTTTTTTAACTCCCCGTCCCTCTCCCCACAACCATCACATCCTTAGTGAGTGAAAAAGTTGTCAAGAAGTAGTCGAACAGCGGTTCCATATGTACATAAACTTTCAACTGTATATTCGTAATTCATTCGGCAAGGGGGCGCTTGTTCCGTCTTACTTATTTAGGCTAAATATTAGGCCAAACAAATTATATCTAATTACAAGCTGCAGCCCCTTATACAACAATAAAACAGTAAATACTTTCTGCCCACAAATCACTAGGGATGTGATGGGTATAAGGGGGCAGGGTGATGGAGTTACAACATGTTTATTGCAATGGGAAATACTTGTTTTACTGCATTATCTTCCAACTTCACCTCGGCCTCCCTCATCTACACATAAAAGAATGGTGTTAGTTGAGTGTGCAAATTGTGGATCTCTGTCTTTGTACTTTGATCTGAGAAGAGCATCAACAATACTTAAAACGTTATTGTTTTACAATAACTTTTTGTGCCGTTTTGTCACACGCTGTTTTATCAAGCTATTTTGTCGTACTGTTGTGTCGTACGCTGTATTGTCGTCACACTGTTATGACATCGCTGTTTTTTTTTGTCGCACGCTGTTTTGACACACATCCCATTGAAAGTTACGCTGTTTAAGTTTCGACCTAACAAATACGCGGTAAAAATATTTCTCGTGATGCTATTAGTCCAAGGACACGTAAAGTCCATTGCAGTAGCGTTTAAACGACCTTGAACCGAGGAGGGTGATTTGATTTTCAAGCCAAGGCCGACAGTGGTAGAAATTGCATGTTTTGCCCTCTCAGCTCCATGCCAGTTCTAAAGTGTGCTGGGTTGTTAACTTTGGAAAAATAATAGTGTAGCATTGTTATATCATCTGGCCTGGAGCCAGGAATCTAAATCCGTAGCTTCTCTTCCAAGCAACCTTGTGACAAACGCTGGAACACAAAACGAAAGTTACAGCATGGATACTGCCTTTTCCAGTTTCTCTAATAAAAGACTCAATAATAAGAGATTAGAAGTGTGCGGGAAATTGGTACTTCTGTTTTCTTATCAAGGATTGCTACGACGTGTTTAACCAAACGATGTCACAGGTAGCATTGTTACCATGGCAACCATACTTTCGCTATTGCACTGAATTTTCAGCTACCTACTTGCTAGTCACAGTGTTGGCTAAAGTGTCGTTGCCTTGGTAACACTCACCGACTATGCTACCTCATAACTGCACGTATTTAAACAAATAATGTCGTAGGTAGTTTTTGAGGCAGCATTGTCGGTGTGTGTTACCACGGCAACGACATTTTAGCCAACACTGTGACTAGCAAGTAGGTACATTATTTGATTAAATACGTGCAGTCATATCAATCCGTGACAATAAAGATTTCCAATATAAATAATTTTTCAGATAGTGTTCTATTAAACTTAGACAAAAGCGTCCGCAGCAACAAAGCCCGATAAAGGGGCATGCTTCCTACTCATTGTTGTATTGTAGTTAGGAAACGGTCTTGCTGTTTACTCTTACTTATTTCACTTCTCATTGGTCAATAACACACTAATGTAAATATCCTTGACCAAAGTAGTTTCTATTTAATTGTTTGTCTGTCATCAACGTTTCCTCTAAACTACATGATCCACGTAAGAGTTTACAACATCTGACACTGTAAACTGCGATTACCGTATTGGTTTTTCCGTGACAAGTCCGCAGACCTAAAACATACGTCATGTTGAAATTTCAGATTAGCTTCTAACTTCTAGTTGCGAGAAGGTTTTGCGATATCGTTGCGTTCCATCAAATTGGTCATGGCCTCTTGAAACTCGCTTAACGCTGGTAATAGGTTAAGCCCGTAACATATGGAATGAAATTTGAAGTGACATGACGCGTTACAATGCCAAAAACGTCAAAATCGTTCCATTTTAATTGGTTGACTTTTTAAACGGTCGATACGGTTTGGCATCTTTTGCACTCCATACCGCTTCGCATCACATTAAAGTTCACCCAGTTTGTTCAAGGCTTTACAGTAACACCAACATGAAGGTCTATTTCTGTCTAAATGGACGGAATATGTCAATTGTGTTGTGATTTTAGATGGGATTCGAAATAAATTTTATTTTTATTTACCGTACTGTTCTTTTTGTACTACAGATGCCAAGGAAAAAAAGCATGCTCTTTACTTCCTCTCCTCAATAATTGTCCTACTTCGAATGATATATTTTTAGAAGTTAGATTCCGATGTCTTCCAGTTGGTAAGTAGCATCCAGAAATCTATAAGTTGTTGCAGATTATAGAAAAAACTTAACTACGAATTTATTTTAGTTTTAAAACAAGCAACTCAAAAGCCGCATGCTCCAGTGAAGGCAAGAAGCAGCCAGTAGATTTAATATTAACCAAGTAAAAGCTAGTGAGCGAGAAAATTATCTATGCGTAAACCCGTCCTAAGGGCTCGGTTTAGGCAATAACAATTTTTTCGCTCACTAGCTTTTACTTGATTAATACTAAATCTGCTGGCTGTTTCTCGCCTCTATCGGAGCATGTGGCGTTCGAGTTGTCTATACGCAGTTACCGAGGCAACAACACAGAGGTAGGCTTACTCGTGCCTCGCAACACAACGTACAATGCATGCAACGTGACAGCGTCGATTTATGACAACAAGAAGATATTTTCTGCAGTGCGACACAGCGGACTGATTTATGAATGCCATCATTCGATGATTTGTTGTCGATACG
>JAHWFP010169434.1:48847-81548 GCA_023313725.1 Lithobius niger
TGTGCGTTTATGCAACGACTCGCCTTTGCATTCTCGCAGCTACAATTTACAGTAATTGCAATGGCAGATGTGTCGTTGCTATGGTAACAACGCTACCTGGATTAGCTAAATCCGACATAATTTGAGTAAATGCTTGCAGTCTTATAATCTGTGACAATAAGATAAAGAATTCCTCCTGACGAAACGATTTTTCCAGTGGCTTCAGAACTCACATATTTACTGTTTTTGTTGCGTGCCGGCAGAGCTAAAACTTCCGCCATGTTGGAATTTCAGATGATTTGTATCTTCTAGCTGCGAGAAGGCGAGTTGTTGCATAAATGCGCCCATAGACCATAGATACATTTCGCAGAAAATAAATAAAAAGGTAAATTGGAAATGAGTCACCAGCAAAAATCATATACAAGAAATAACGTCGAGTACAGTAAGTTACATGTATGCACTTAAGCTCCATGTGAGTGACCTTTTGTCGACATGGCCACTTGTCCACTGGCACTTGGATGAGTTTCAGCTATTTAAGAGCGTGGAATGTGGAGACTTTTGGCGGAGAGGAGGAGGGGAGCATCATGGTTACCGGAACTTAAAGGGGATTGTTCTGTGTTGCAACGGGGAGTATGGGAAAGATGAAATAGGAAGGAAGGATTTAAACACATTTGAATAGATGTTAACTAGGGTCAAGACCAGAAGAGGATGATTCAGGTTGCTAAATATAGTTGCAAGTAGCTGGCCTGCCTTACGCGCTTTACTTGGACAACAAGCACAAAGTTGGGAATTAATATGCGAATCGTTAAATGGGACATTTCAATCGCGGGACATAACGTTAATCATTATACGGATTGGTGAATAAGCTAGTTTGGACTATAGTTAACAGATTATAACACTGGAACATTAAAGTTGAGTTAGGTATATAGCTGAAATTCAGGACATACGAATTTAGGGTTAAGAAGGCTAAAGGAGAAAAGGATGGGGAGAGGTAGAATGGGAGAAGGTGCTGGGCCGACTGGACCCGATGGAATGATTAATCAGGGTTTAACTTGGCTGAGGTCAGCTAACATAGACCGGTGCAACAATACAAAGGTGTTGTATTTGATACATATTTGCAATCTGAAAACAGCTCGTTAATTCACGTGAAAGCGGAGAAATTGCCTAACAATGTTATAATGCCTTTCAGCATGCTAAAGGTTAGTTGTTACGAAGTGAAAGTATTTCGAAGTCGAGTTGAGACTCCACGCTAAGGTCTCGTCACTATTGAGACTAACTTGAGGCAGAAGGTGACAAAGAACTCATAAAAAAAATTGGGATAGCAACATATTGGAGTGGGTGTATTGGTAAATGGAGTATGACCATGACCTGGTCAAGCGTGATCTGGCTCATCAGTCTGAATCCGGATTACGTCACTCGATAATGAAACGGAAGCGCATAAAGGTGGCTTACTGTGCTATGCCATTTCTTGTGTATTATTTTCGCGGATTGCTTATTGTGAAATTTATAAAAACAGGAAATTGCCAGCCCCTCAGCCAAGCCGGCTTAATTTTGTTTCTATTGTCGAAGCGGAAATATATATTACGTGTAAAATTAGCATTCCTTTCTAGAATTCCAGCATTCTGGAAAGGAATGTTAAATTTACAGGTAATAGACATTTCCGAACGGCACATCGAAACCTATGTTTGCTGAATGCATCCCTATGTTTCCAACTATTATAGCCAGCAGTAAGTCCCTAGGGTCTAACACAAAAAGAAATAATACAGTCAAGAAATAAAAGTCAGCCCCTGACTGGCAATGAAAGAACCACGGTAGACATCAAGAAAACAGTAAAATTTTCAGCAGTTTATTCCTGTCTTGCTCAGCTATCAATTGAAACACAATGAGATGATACTCCCCATAAAACGTATAAAAGCTGAACCAACTTATACTTACTACAAATTTTCTCAGAAAAATTACAAACATAAGAAAACTGCACAAAAGGTGGCAGTCATCAGGTCTCCATCTTGAGCAGTGTCAACAAACCTACAGTTGCATCATGGGAAATGTTTTAGAAATTTTGTACCATTTTTCCATATTGGGGAAATGATAAATTGTGTTGAGAATTCAACATTGGTTTGCCGTGATGGTATAAGCTTCAAGATTTTCCCTAATTTTATCAATCTGCTCGAAATAAATGATTTGAGTGTTGCTAACATCAATCACGTGATGACCTCCACTGTGCTTTGCTACTGCATATTTATGATTACTTTTAGCTATTGTATTAGCATGGACAATTTTCCGCAGAGCTAATGGCTTTTGGCATTGACCAACATAAAGTGCAGTGTTGGGTCGCCCTTCTCATCTCACCTACCAAATTAGCCCTCAGAACCTGTGGGGAGTGGGCAGAGCTACAGGGAACAGACCATCCGTCTGCGTGGGTTTAATATAACGGAACATAAACAGTTGTTGAAGAAAGTGATCTTTTTGAATTGTAATATCTAGGAAGGATAAGCTTTCGTTAACTTCAGTCTCAACAGTGTACTGGATGGAAGGGTGAAATGCATTTGCATCTGCCCTCGGACCTTTTTGCAATGCAGGTGAGTGAGCAAAGCAGTCAATTCTCGTCGAACCTCAACGACAGTCGTGGTATTTTACATATCTGAAGGGTGGTGTCTTCAATCAAAAAACGGACTTTCAGAGAAACGTGGTGTACGGCATTTCCTGCACTACATGTAAAGGCCTTTATGTTGGTCAATGCCAAAGACCGTTAGCTCTCCGGAAAATTGACCATGCTAATGCAATAGCTAAAAATAATCATAAATATGCAGTAGCAAAACACAGTGGAGGTCATCACGTGATTGATGTTAGCAAAACTCAAATCATTTATTTCGAGCAGATTGATAAAATTAGGGTAAATCTTGAAGCTTATACCATCACGGCAAACCAATGTCGAATTCTCAACACAAGTTATCAATTCCCCAACATGGAAAAATGGTACAAAATTTCTAAAACATTTCCCATGATGCAACTGTAGGTTTGTTGACACTGCTCAAGATGGAGACCTGATGACTGCCACCTTTTGTGCAGTTTTGTTATTTTTTTTTGTTTGTAATTTTTCTGAGAAAATGTATGGTAAGTATAAGTCGGTTCAGCTTTTATATGTTTTCTGCAGGAGAGTATCATCTCATTGTGTTTCATTTGATAAGTGATCAAGGCAGAAATAAACTGCTGAAAATTTTACTGTTTACTTGATATCTACCGTGGTTCTTTCATTGCCAGTCAGGGGCTGACTTTTATTTCTTGTCTTCACGACCACGAAGCCTAATTTCGCTGTCATCTAAATAATACAGTGTTTCGTTGCCAGTTTCAGTACCAGTATCAAGCAAGAAGCAGAAAACAAACAAGCCAAAAAAAAAAACACTTGATAAGAAAACATAATACGTGTTTCATTATGATGTTAACTTTTATTTGCTTGCTTGTTTATGGTGCTGAAATTGCCACCTAAACGTTAAGTTATTTCTGAAGAGAGACAGTACACAATACAACACAGTTAGCACATTCAGGTTTGATTTTCTCTTGTTGGGGTTTATGTCAATACACGTATCACATAAACAATAAAACTCGTGTTTATAAATACACATTTTAGACACACTTACAAACGTTTTCAGATATTTTTGAGCTGAAGAATACACAAAAGCACTTCACAAATCGATGTGCTAACAAGAAACCTTTCAAAACATTAACGTCTTTATAGGGTACCAGACATGAAATGCGTTTAAAATACGGCACTAGCGTTCTGTTTACCACTTTACATTCTAAAAATACATTTAGAAGAAACAGTAATATTAAAAATAAAACAAAAGGTCACAACGCATATGTTTCTGAAAATTGTTTAACGAAATGCTTATGTTTATCGTTAGTTTAAAATAAACACTACAGTTTTAAGATAAAAACATTACTCTTTATTTTAAATACTTTAGTTGCTACGCGTGTTCTAAGCATGTGTTTATAAAGTGCTGCTAATTAATAGCAAGTATTTTTTTTTACGTCAGCAACATTTTGAAAGGTTAATTTGTTCTCAGACCGCACCATTTGTAAAATGCTTTTTTGTATGTTTCAGAAAAAAAAACTCTAAAAGATTGTCTGAAACGTGTTTACTTTAAAACATGTGAAAACACATGTTTTTATAGTTTACGCAAAATCGAGAACAGCAAAATCGAGAACAGCAGTAAGGAAAATTGACGGCATTACATTTTTTGGACTTTCAAGTCATAACGGATCGCCCATTGTTGATTCTTGTTTTAATAAACTGTGTCCTGCTGTTCAAAACTCAGCAAGTATTATGTTTTATTTCATGCTAGATTCGTTAAGTTGTCCCAGCGGTGCAGAATTGTTATGTACCAACGACTGTCTAAGCCTGGTTCAGAATAACTACACGTGGTGGGAGGCAGCAGAAGAGTGTCGCATTCTCGGTGGAAGTCTAGCTTTTTTTCCTTCTCATAATTTGGAATCTCTAAAGCAATTATCCGCTTGGGTAAAAAAAGTACGTATTTTTCAGTTTTTATAAATAACAGGTTTACGCAATTATCTAGCATTATGCAATTATCTAGCTTTGCATAATTTTTCCTTTCATTCTTGTCATCTCTGAATAGCACAGTGAAAACCAAAGAGAGAAATCGTTTGACGTCTGGATCAACAAAGTAGACAAGGACATGCAGTCGCAGATCCCCAGTATTGCTCCTCTGTAAGTTTAAAAATGTCAGTACAAAAACTAAAGCAGGGAAATGCAGATGGGAAAAACTCAACAGTGAGAAATATTACAGGACGAGGTTTTGTTCTTAGTAACATCAACCATGTTGCGGAGATAGTGTTCTGTTTATTCCGTGTAGTCGATTTTGCATTTCATTGCGTATTAAACAGAACCTGTAATGAAGGAGCTTAGATGCCAAGACTCTAAAGCTGGGTCCTCCTTCATTTCCAAAGTAGTCTATTGTGAATTAGTACGTCGTTATACATTGTTATCCGGGGCAGCTCAATTGCTTGTTGGCTGGGTTAATGATGGGTGGGATGGTTATTTGGTAACATTTGGTTAAAACTCTACTTGTACATGGAGACGGGCCTAACTACTCTCATCGGACACACTGGCTGAAAAAATAGTTGGTTGGGAGATGAATTGGGCCTTTCTGCATTAGTCGTTAATAGCAGCTGTCCCAAACGAGAAAAAAAGCAAAGGCTCCTTGCTTGAGTACTGAAGTATCGGGCTCAATTCAGGCTGTGTGTCAGCAATGAAGGGATCGTACATAACTATTTAAATAAGAAGGAGTGGTACAGTTCCGGTCAAAAAAAAACGCCATCGTTATACGGAAAAAGTTGCACGATTAATGTATGTGACTCTGAACGAAAATGTTGATATCTCAAAAACTACTAGACAGAATTGAATGAAACAAAAACTGGGCTGCTTATTATGATATTAACTATATTTCGATATGTGTTACATGTAATGGGAAGTGGCCAAATATAATTGGCCGAGCGAGCAACACTGTTTGATAACTAATAATATATCTCATAAACTACTGGGTAGAATTGAATAAAACAAAAACTGGATTAAATGTTATGATATATGTTATATTTCTATACGTATGACATGCAATATTAAGCGGCAAAATATAATACGCAATTCAGTCTTTGTTTCATGAAAATCCTTCCACTACTTTTCGAGATATCATCAGATATCAAGTTTTTCTCGCTCGGCCAATCACTTCAGCCAGTTAACGTATATTTAATAAGGGTAGAAATACAGCAGACAATCTAATAAGCAGTCCAGTCTTTGTTTCATGAAAATCCGTTGTAGTTTTCAAGATAACTGTATTTCTCCATGGTTGTTATTATGACCCTCGATATAACGAAAAAGGGCGTTTTTTTTTTGACCGGAACTGTACATGTGCACTGCCGAATTATTACTCACTTTGGGAGTTAATGCCCCTGCAAGAGTATGTAATGTCACAACGAACAAATAAACAAAATCATTTCTCCTCTCCACGCACTTCAGCTATACAAATTATAAATGTTCTTTTAATACATACCAGCCTAGTCGAGGCTTCTGAATGAGGCTTTGGAACAGGAAGTGGAAGATGCTTTTTGTACAGAAAATCTACATTCCTTCAAACTTAACGTAATCATAGTCAAAACAGTAAAGGAACACAAATAAGCTTTCCTGTAATGGGTCAGATACTACAACCTTCCTGAAATGGTAAGTCCAAGTGAAACCTTACTCCTGACCTCAACTATTGCAACCAAATAAAAGAAAACCCGCAGCAAATATTAGAATAAGGGGACCAACAGGTATTAAATGTATTATTACGTCAGTTTTTCATACAATTAAAGTTAAAATAGTGCCAACTTTCAAATGATTTGACTCCTCAACATAGAAACAATAATACAGCTAGGAATTAACGAGAAACAAACATAGCGTACACATCTCATGTAGTCACCTTTCTTTTTTTTTAAACTAATTTTTAAGTTTTATTCAGTCAAATCGTCTCCTTTCAGTTCTTTATCGTACTGATGATATATGACAATTAGGTTTTTACCATTTTGCATTAATGCTGTTAATCCAATAGCAGACGCCAATCATTAGCTTAACTACCGGGCTCAAAATTGAAAACTGCAAAATATGTTTTAAACATTTTGATTTGGTGGTTGTAATCTTTTAAAGACAGAAGTAAGGTTTTTAACATGGACTTAACACTTCAGGAACGTTGTGACATCTGCAACTTTACAGGAAAGCTTATTTGTGTTCCTTTACTGTTTTGACTTTGGTTAAGTTAAACCTACATTAAACATTAAACGAGTTTGATTGAAATTTTGAAGTCCAACTCGTTATATTTAAAAAGAAATTGACTTTCTTTCCTGTGATGAGAGATAGGAAAGGACAATTCGTGCCGGGTAACCCTAGATATTGAGGAGAGCACTCACTGCTCCTTGGAAAGTAGCTTACTAAGAGATCCTACAGGTGTAGTAAACACGGAATATTATTTTAGTTTTGATAAGAGATACAATGTAAAAAAAAGGTGTAGGGATATTATTACAAATAGTAGTGTGAGGTGCAGTGGGTGGATCATAGTGCTATTGCACGGACTACTTTTTCTGCCTTATACCCATTATAGAAGCTTAAACATAAGTCCTAAGTGCCAGCCCTATTCGGATCTTTTAGTAAGTGCTGTCCAAACATGATGTCCTTTCTCCCGGATGGTTTTATTCTAGTTTGACTTTGCAGCTTTGTCGTGGATGTAAAATTTAGGTTAGGAAACTAACAAATTGTAATTAAAATTGCGTGAAACGCATGTTTGTTTAACTGGTTTTTACAAATTACTCTTCTGAGGGTAGCACTTATTTGTGGTGTTCTTCAGTTGCGTTGTAGATACAAGTATTGGTTTTTTTTTTGTTTTTTTTTTTACTTGTTTTTTGCATAAAACATGTAGTAAATAAAGTGCCAGCTTTTGCTGATTTACTCTGAGATCATCTTTCACTTTCAAGTAACAGCAGCTTAAATCAAAGCGAGGAATGTAGGAAGCGCTTACAGAGAGACTACAGTGGAAAATTTAACATCTGGATAGCACTGCTGACTGACATGTATGAAAGTTACTAGATTTACCAATGCAATGTATGGTAAAAGAAAGCAAAGCAAGGCACAGCCATGAATTAACTACCCAAATTTTAAATACAAAATTTGCCCTCAGAGTTGTACTGCTAACGGACAAGCATGAAAGTTACTAGATTGACCAATGTAATGTATGATAAATGAAGGCAAAGCAAAGTAAGCCAAGGATTAACTTCCCAAATATGATATATAAAACTTGACCTCTGTTCTGCTGACGGACATGAATGAAAGTTACTAGATTTACCAGTGCAATGTATGGTAAACGAAAGCAAAGCAAAGCAAGCCAAGGATTAACTTCCCAAACATTACACACAAAATTTGACCTCTGGGTATCACTGCTGATGGGCATGTATGAAAGTTACTAGATTTACCAATACAATGTATGGTAAAAGAAAGCAAAGCAAGGCAAGCCAAAGATTACATGTAACCACCCAAATATTAGATATGTAATTTCCAAGATTTTTAGTATGAATAAAGGAAAGGCTACGATTTACATCGATGTGTGTTTATTGATTTAGATTTGTATTTGTATTATGTATTCACAAAGCCAATCAAAAATAATATTCAGTTTTAAGGATGTTCTGGGGTGCCGACCAACACAGCAGCTTAAAGGGCAATTACATCCATTTTGACATGCATGTTTTACTTTTGGGTCACTTACACAATAACTAAACACAAGAATTGCAGTAGGAATATGTTACGTCGGTCCGATGAAACAATTTAATTACTGCATCACCAAAACATGATACGGAGACCGCCATTGTTTTGCCGGAACGTGCAGAAATTAATGCCGACAGACGGTGCCTATCAATTTCGACTCCCAGCCGATTCAGATAGCTGTGTTGGCTACGAGTAGCTCAAGCTTCTGACGGCCTTAGCTGGCCAACGGTAGTGTGACCAACTAAGACCGCCAGATGCTTGAGCTACTCACAGCTAACACAGCTATCTCAATCGGCTGCGAATCGCAATCGATAGGCACTGTCTGTTGGCATTAATTTCTGCGGGTTCCAGCAAAGCAATGGTGGTCTCCGTATCGTGTTTTGGTGAAGCAGTAATTAAATTGTTGTATCGGACGTACGTAACGTATTCCTACTGCAGTTATTGTGTATAGTTAATGTGTAAGTGATCCAAAAGTAAAACATGCATGTCAGGTGGATGTAATTGCCCTTTAACACAGAACTCATTGAAGACAGATTGCTTGGTGGTTATTTTTCTGATTTCCATGCTGCACCTTGCAGAACAAACAAACAAAAACTATACTTAATAACACTATTCTGAACAAGCAGCTGTGTGCCAACAGTAACAGGGAAGATGTGTTCCTTATCGGTACAAATACTCAATTATTACTAATACCTTATTAAAATTAAGAGTTTAACTCGGAAGGTATTAATTCGCAGGGCATGTTAATATTCAATTATTCATATTTAAGTGGGAGGCATAATCTTATTTTCTAGAAGTATCTACTATGCCTGGGCTTCTAAGCAGAGGAGCAAACTAATCATAGAAATAGATGTCATTGTTTTATTTTTTTAGATTTGTGCATCTTGTGTTCTGCCAAGGCCAGTGTTTAATGTCTACTGTCTGTTTAGTTTACCGTTTTAATGATTTATTGTTTATTATTTCAGTTATCGTAGCACGATCCATTGAATTCACATTTTCTTTTCTTGCAGGAGTGAATGTTCGTACTTACATATAAATCTCACCAACAAAACCCTGACTGATAAAACTCGGCCTGATCTTCAGTGCACCACCGAGGAAAAGTACATGCTCTGTCTATTTAGCAGTAAGTCACTTTTGCTTAATTAAGCTAAACAAAAAACAAAGCATAAATGCAAATGGCAAGTTTCAGTCTGGTTTGCCACCCAGAACACGGACGTGTTCCGCACTTCACAATATAAACAAATAAACCATTACCTTAACATAGTAGTCTTAAAGTTTACCCATAACGTCAAAAACAGCACGAAGTATGATGCGCCATGGCAGGATTGTTCCCTCACCCCTTTCCTTTCTTTTCATGAACGAAGAGAACATTATAGTCAGCTTTGCATTTGAAGTCTTAAGTAAAATATGAGTGGTGTTGTATGCATGTGTGAGTGGTGAAATGTTGTTGGAATCTAGATCCGATGTCCTTTGATGTCGGGTTTCATCTATAGACTTAGCTGCTTTGTAAAGAGCACCTCATCTCGCCAATGAGTCACGGTCTATAACTGTGATGTATAGTGCCAATAATAGTATTAAATGTCCTTAATAATAAATGTCTTTATTATGGATTGTTAATTGTAAACAAGTTGGAACGCTGTTGTTTGCTCTGGTTTCACTTCCAATTTACCTTCATTACAATTAGGATGTACCCTTATAAATATTCCCCACTCCAAATGTATTAACCAATTCTTTTGAGTGAACCAGTTACGTTACCAACAACATTTTGTGTGGCTTTCTGCGCATTCTTCATATCCTCCCCTGTAAATTAGTAATCAAACTTCCACTGGGCATTATTTCTTTTCATCACATAGTAGCAGAATATTGGAGAACGAAGGATGGGAGGAACTCCTAAAAAAAAGGAATGGTTGGTTATCAATAGCTTATCAAATTTCTTTAAATCAAATTTTTAACAAGACTACACTGCTTCAATCCCCTGTAACTGTTTTGAAAAACGTACGAATCCGTATAAACCTCCATGCTACACTGCTTACCTTTTGCCCCGAAATGACGACTTTAATTTCCAGTACGATTCTGGCGTGAATGATCCACCTTGGCTTAGGATAGTGCTCCTGTCTTCCACCCCACAATGAGTCCACCCCATAATATATAATTTGTGACATTGGCTTTAGTTGCGACCAATCCCCTATATTTGTTTCGAAAACCGAACGAATCCCTATAGATGTCCTTGGTACTAAGTTTACCATTTCTCTCTAAATGGTAACTTTAATTTCCAATATAATGCAGGCTTGAGTGGTTCAACTTGTAAAGTGCACCACGGATATATAAACTTAATATGATTATTAAATTAAACATAGTAATACTCTGCATTTGTAGTCTTGAGTAAAACCTGACAGCGTTTTATACTTCTGTGTCAAAATGTGCTTAAATTGTCAACACGATTTTGTGGTTTCATTTTCCTGTAGCTATTTCTAGAAATGCACGAATCTGTATAGATTTCCGTGCTACTATCAGCTAACTTGTGTCCTAAAATGGCGACTTTAGTTTCGAACACGATTCTGGCTGGAACGGCACATATTTTCATGTGATTCATGAAACAAATCTAATATTGAATATTTAATTTCATTAACAACTCTTTTAAAATTCGCTAAATTGTGTATGGTTACAAAGAGAACACTCTAAAATGCTCGGTACTTTCACAGAAATTAATTGTCTCTCGAAGAGTTTGTGATGGCGGCAAAACCGCTAAAAAGGATAGAAGCGTATGTTTGAAGTCCAGATTTAATTGAAATCTGAAGTTTGAGTGGCCGATTCAGTGAACCTTTATAAGCGATTTTTAAAAGTTTGATATCAGAAAAGTTTGATATCAAAGGCGTTTTGGACAAAAATAATTCTAGTTCAAACAATTATTTTTAGACCAGGTGAATTTGAAATGCACAGTGATATTGAGAGATGAAGTATCACAACGGGTATGAGAATTTATCTCATCCGAAACTTGTAATTTCGTTTGTGTGTCTGAAACATCCAACATATTGGAAATTCGGTTGATATTGTTGAAACTTTAAATAGCGGGTCATACTGTCGAAATTTTCTGCCCTTGTTTGCATGTTAATTTATTTTCGTTGACAAAGAATATTTTTTATTCATTCACCTATAACTGAAGAATTGGTTCAACCTTATACGTTACATCCTAAGAAGTGTGGAAGTTATCGATAATTTTTTCCAGATGACGGTGTTTTTGCTCCTACAAACACACAAGAGCAATGGACTTAAAAATTTCGTAAATCTCAAAAGAAATTAGACCTATAGGCAGATAAGTAGGCTATACATAACAAGTGAGTTTGGTTGGTGAAACATGGTTGCTAAAAAATTGTGGCAGCAGAATAGATTACATGAATTTAGATATAACAGTCCTTGTCTTTTTTGCTGCCTTGCCCATAAATAACTCCCTGGTAGACCAAATCCTTTAATAAACTAAGACACACACACACACACACATACACACACACTGCATAATTTCCCATTCTCCTCAAAATGTTTGTAATGTCCTTTGTCCTTCCATTTCTCATTTAAACCGTATTAAAAGCAGCTTTAAACAGTGGAGAATGAGAAAAAATCTTCCTTTTTGTCCTTTCAGATCTGACCGTCTGTCCACACAACAGCTATCCCGTAATTATTCCAGACAAAACAAGCGTTTGTGTCCTCCTCGTCTTAGAAAAGGGCACGTGGGGGCAGGCTCGGGCTAAATGTGAAAGTTTGCGTGGGAATCTAATGACTTACTACATGAACGACAACGACCATAAGCTAAACCTCACGAAAACAATTGGAGAACTGTATGCGCGAAGTGATGGTGTATGGATTGCTGGGACTGGCAACATCAGAGACCCAGAAGGGTAAGGCCCTTTTCATATCATCAAAATAAAGATATTTTGGCTGAATTGAATTACATTAAACGACGCAAGGGAGTCGGCAAATCGGAAAAGATTCAGCATAATCCTCCCACATTGTAATCCTACAACTAATTATCTCATAGGAATTTTCGTTTCAGTCTTTCTGCCAGCTGTATTTTATTTAAAAAAAAAAACCCTATACACTGTTTAGGCATCTCATTACTTATTAATATTTTTTTATCTGTTTTATCACAGACAGTTGAAACCTTGTGCTACAGCAAAGCTGAATTCATCTAATGGCCTGCAGTATGAAGTGTCTGAACCCTGTAATTTTGATCAGGTTAAAGGAAGAACACTTTGTGCATTTCCACTCGTCTCCAAGGACTGTAAGTTTACAATAAAAGATATTATTCCTTTGCTATTCTAGGAATAACACATTGTCTCACTTTTATTAAATATACTGTGCTTTACGGATAGTGACCAGTAGCTCTTATTTTTTTATTTAAAAAATGATGCATGGAGATTTCCAGGGGCAAAATAATAGGCATTAAAATGAATCATTGTGGGGGTTGAATAAGGCATTGTATATAGTCATTATTCCAAATTAATAAAGTTGTGATCTTCAATACAGCACCTCAGTAACTCAAATCTTCTGTTTGCTTTCGATTGACATCCCAGAAAGATGTTTGTTGGGTCATATAAACCAAAACGTGAAAAAAATCATGATACACGTTTCAAGTTTTTACAACAGCATCCTGTACACTTGGTCTAAATTGATAAGGCTGACACATAAGTTCACTGTGCGCTCTATACAGATGAGCATAAAGTTCTTCCTTAATGAATTTCAGACTCAAAACAGTCGCCTTTCCTTTCATCGCACAGCGAAAAAGAACTTCAAGACTGCGAAGGCTGGAATGAGCAAGAAGACGGGTTGACGTATGCGGATGTCTTGCCCACAGCAACCACTAACAAAACTTTGCCTTTCATTGAAAGTGTTCAAAAAGCGGGGAATTCTAACAACCCTCCACTAACAAAAACTGACAACATCTCGTCTTTCAATGTTGAACCTTCAGCACCTTTACCTTTTAACGCTAAACCTACCACATCTACAAGTACATTGATGACCCCTGCAGTTAGCATGCGCAATCCTGAGAAACGCACTCCTCCTAAAAACACTAACACTGCGAGCAAAGCACATTTTTCTGCTGATAATAATAATAAGTCTTCTCCGACTTTGTTCCCTGATGTTTCTATATTAAACACTACGCATGATACGCCCTTTGATAGCTCTACTTTCTCCTTACCAGCCGTAATTAATGCCTCTACTGCCTTGCCAACTGTAATTACTGCTTCTACTGCCTCTATTGCCACTTCTCCACCAATAAAGTCATGCCCTGCAGAAGGAGGTTGGAAAAAGACGAAGGGAGGTGGTATTGCAAGTCAAAGATGCCCTGGTGAAGCAAATGGTAAGAAAAAAAGTACTTTATTCACTACAGAATGGTAAGGGAACCACAGTGGCACAACTACGAAAGTCATGCAATAAAAACAACTAACAATCGGTAGGTCTATCCTTTACTGAGATGAGTGACCAGGATTCGAGCCAATGAACTCATCTCCGTAAGCCAGTAATAAAAGACTTAATAAAATGTTGGCAAATTTTAGAGTATGATTTTCTCTGTTGTGCTACAGTGTTTCCTTTAGCTATATATCTAACATCATGTTAGATACAGAAATAAAGAACATCATAAGTTGCTAGGACTCTGAAAGAGGATGATGATGATGATGATGATGATGATGATGATGAGCTACGTAAGGAATAACTTCTGTTCGGTGTTGCCATCTGGTGGTGAAAATTGGATCGGCAAAGTACTGCATAGTTGGAATTCTGGGCATTTATTCCATTGGACCTCGTTTGTACCGCCCGAAACGATGGTTCGAGGCTGGAAGATTCGAGAGGAGGGGGGGGGGGGGTGAGAGATAGAGAGAGAGACGGACAAGATAGAAGCAGTTGTGGGAAGATTGTTAGGAAAGGAGTGGGGCGGGAGGCGAAAGAGGATGTGAGTGGGGGTGTTGCAGTGGTGGTGAAACTTTTGAAACGTGGTAGGGCGCGCGTGCTCTTTTGTAATTCTGCGTAGGTACATTTTCGTATAGAAGTTTGGGTATAGCCAAGAACAAGATAATCCAGCATGTCATAGAGTGCTGGAGGTGGAGGGGGAGGCATTGCTGAGGGTATGAGAATTTGTTGCTGGAGGGATTTTAGTCAAGTCCGTAGTTTTTCCAACCGATTCTGGCCACACGCTCATATAAATACTAGTATATACATATTTGACTATAACGCCCGGAGCTGGTCCTGATGAACATGGTGAAGAGGTGATCATTTTCACTACCAATCTAAACGCAGCAAATTAAAGCTGACTATAACTATGTGGAGATAATTATTGGTGTCAAAACAATCAACAACTACACTGCAAGGTCAGATGACATGAAGCCTGCTGCGCGCATTCCAGAACCACTCCTGTTGGTGAATACGGGTGGAACTGCTAGACAGATGTTGTACACCGGGTTCAGCTAAACTAATGATTAGCTAACAGGCATATAAGTAAAGTAATATGCTGTGTTTTGGCACTTATCATACAATGCTACAGTAATTGCAACATCATTAAGTGAAAGGACAACGATTCAAGTGTACACACAGTGCTCTTGGTTGTATTGGGCTTTAAAACAGAAATGGTGGAGTCAGGTACGTTCTTATAAGACAGTCAAAGGTCTGTATTTTGGCAGCTTTTGATGACAACGACTTTGAGGAGCAGTACTGAAGTCATCTCTCGCCGTGGACTGCTCGTCGTAGTTCATGGCGAGAAGTAGGTTCACTCCTCCTACGTTTTCATAAAAAATTGTTAACACCTACATAATCAATAACATAGTTAATGTAGTCGACTCTAACGTTTATGTTTTAAACCTTTTACTTTTTAAACGAAGGAAGCAGTTGGCATAAGACTGACCTTGTCCGAATACAAGGAGAACTAATCTGAGTAGAACGAAAAGACAATGGGGACGAACCCAGGACTTTCCACACACCATGTCAGTAAAAAAAAAAATTTTGATTCAATTCCAGTTTTAAAATAAATGTCGGTTAGTTCTCGGTTCTAAAAAGCAACCCATTTATACAGTTATAGTTTATAGAAGAAACTTTGGTTTGGTTGTATTTGAAGGGAGTTGGTTTCAGTTTAACACTTTATTCCTAAGACATTTCGATTTCCATAGCTTTTTTAGAGGCCTGGCAGTTGCAAAAGTAATCGGCGCCCATGCAGCTTTAAAAAAAAAAGAAACCTATTTTACACACCGTTCGGTAATAAAAATATTAAATTTAAAATTGTTGTTAGATCCTTAGTTACGAACGCCCTCAGCACTCAGCAGCTGAGTGCTAAACTTATTTCGTTTTAACTCTGGAACTAATGTTCACTCTAGTGAAGCTGATTTGCATAAAAGTAATGGGAATGGCATAAAACAGACAAAAGACTTACGGGTGGGCCTCGCGGATTGAGCGAGCAAATCGAAAGAATTCCGTGCTAATAGATATTTTATATATTTGACATTAGTTTGATGAATGGTTGTCATTTTTTTTTGTTAATTGTTATTATTATTATTGTTCATGTATTCCGATGTTTTGTTCCGGTTGTGCCATTATTAAAGGTTATAAACGAAATAAGACAATTTATAAAATTGTTTACTTATGCTGTGCATTTGTATTTCGTGCTTCACTAATAATTATTATTATTATTATAGTTTTTCTTACTGTTATCATAAAAAGTATGCTTTTTCGGTTTTTGAAGGAAATCAAACAAGACTATGTCAAGATGGGAAGTTTGCTTCTGTGAACACTAGTGATTGCAAAAGCCTCAACCATGAAGAATTAAAAAAAACAGTAAGTGTAATCCAAAAATATAATATGTCATGGCTCTCTTCACTTGTTTTACTGTCGTCTTCCCTCATGTGATGGTTCCTTGCGTATTTGATAAACCGATACTTAAACGGGATCCTTGTATATTTGATAAACCGATAGTTAAACGGGTTCCTTGGGTATTTGATAAATCTGATGTTTTATGTCCCAAGATATTGGGATTTTGGCTCTTAGTACTCCCTAAGCTGAAAGTTGATGATGGCGCAGAAAATTTAGGAAAATTTCTTAGTGTCTATATAGGAGTGGCAAATATGTAATTCCGCCACTACGTCGGTTTTCAGTTTGCGTGCGACAAAAGGACTTTATACTTTCCTTCGGTCATTATAGGATGGAAGCCCAGTGTATTAGTTCCTTTCCTTGTTCTAGTATATTTATAAAAGCAATGATGTACAAATAACGTACTGTGACTGCACTTCATAACAAAAATTTCTCGTTTGGTAGGTATATTTCTTTAACGTGATTCTTATTTTGTTATTGTCTTCCGTGTTTCAGTTAGATGGCTTAGATGCCGTCAAAGATGCACCCCAACATTTGCTGAAGGAAATGGAAGACAAGCCTTTGTACAGTAAGGATATGACTACCGTTCTCGATCTTATGGGAGATTTAAAGGAACGACAAAAGGATAAATTAGCCAATGCATCAGAGAAAGAACGAATGAATGTTATTAAAGACATTGGCGATAACATGGGAAACGTCTTAAACAAGCTGCTGAACACAGATAATGATGAAGCATGGGCTAACTTTACAGACGTAAGATATTTAAGTTTTAGATTGCTTATGGCTGCTTTTTGCGTAACCTAAAGTTATCACATGTTGTAAGATATTTTTTCCGTTGGTGTATACATTTCTGAGCATCTTAGCTCTGAACACTGAGGTTGTAGTAATTTTTAATGTTTGGGGTTCCGAAATATCCAAAATAGCGAAAAAGTACGTGTTAAAACTATGCTTGTAGCTTCACTTGTAGCTTCTAAACCAACGATCGTATAAAAATAGGGCATAAGTAAAATTTAGCTTAAAGTGTCTGTAAGCAACGTCACGATCACATAAAGTTATTCACTGTACCCCAAATTCGTTATTCATGAATGTCTTCTTGATGTAATTCGTAGGACCTTGACATTAAAAAGTAATTTCATGGTCAAACGAAGTGAGGTGATTGATCTAGGATGGAATTAAGGCTTAACGAAAAGGCGCGATTGTATCTTCATCACAACACAAAGCTAATAAAAAATCCTTTCCCTCCAGTGGCTGGTCGTTGGCTGTTTTCTATGCCCAGTTGGTAATAGGGGGTATTGTTTATTCTTATCGTATTTTACTCATACGCGTAATTAAATTGAATGCAGATATAGAGTAATAGGAATGTAAACTATCTTATATTCGAAAGGAACAGGCAATATGGCACAAGTTTGTTGAAAGACGGTAATATTTCGAAGTTTTTAGCAGCACCTTCCTCAGTCCCTCAGCTGTCGACGCGCCATTAAGCCTCATCTCCCCCCCCCCCCCTCAGTCCCTCAGTTTTATATGGTACAAGTTCCCCATTATTGCTACGGTAGTTTTGCCAAAAATCGTAAAGTTTCAACGATAAATTTACACATAACGTGATTAAATTAGGATTACGCAGCATAGGTATCGATGGAACGGTACGTGGAAATTCGGTCCTGCCGATTTGGTCCCGGACATTTAGGTACGGACGATTTGATCCCGGAAAATTTGGACCAAAGAATGTAATAATAAAAAAAATTATGTGCATTTACGATCCAAAGGGTGGAAGTGACCGACTTACACCACAACCAACACCCAGTAATATTTTTGTCACCGTAACATGTTTTATGTTTTATTTTTTTTTAATGTTTTTATTTTAGCAATGTCGTCAGTGTTATTTATTTTCTTTTTCATTCATTGTTATTAACAGATACTAATTGTTATTAATTTTTGATTCTATTGTGTACAGGGTGGGAGGGCCCTAGTACACCAGAAAGAATACCCAAACGTTATTTTTAAAACATTTGTATAAGTATACCAACCATATAATTCTAAGCAAATTGGTTCTCTGACCTATTCCACGCCAGTTGCTCTTGTAAGCCATATTTGATATTTGTGACATTCATGGAGTAGCGAACACTTTTAAAATCAAGCTATTGAAGCTTTTATACGTGTTCCCTGCCCATTCATGTATTGTACAATTCTATACAAGTTTTATACATTTTCTTAAAGACAAGTGGCATGCCAGCTGTTGAGTCTTGTAACCCTCCCCCCTTCCCCCACCACCTGGATTCCTGTCCATAACTGCAGTTCTAATTGCACATAATTTTTGTTATTACTACTGTCATGGAACCAAATTGTTCTGGGACCAAATTATCCGGGACCATATCTGTGGGACCAGATCGTCCTGTTCCAGACTGGAAATGAGCCAATTAATAAAAAAAAAAATCATAAATTAAAAACAGCGTAATATACAGCCACCTTCATGGACTTGTGATTCATTAAAAATGGCGTGATTTGAATTTCAACGAACTTGTCAGTCCTTCACCATATGATTAGTATTGGAACTTATTACTTTCTACACCTGATATTCCCTCACCGTAGAAGACGACTGTATAACTGTAATCAACGCTTGGCATGCTGAGCTTCCATTGAACAATGAATGAATCTTTGACGCCTACGTTTGCGTCGTTCGAGTGTTTGCTACTGCTCAGGACGTGTCATAACGTCTCCTCTCACAGGAATCGAACATGTATAGTAAATACTAGATAACGGCCGCTGCGAATTCACCTGTAAGTTAAGTGATGTAAAATTGGCTTTACATTTTAGCATCCTTAAAAGGTCTTCTTAAATTTACGTAAGTTGTATTTATCCTTGATGCAGTGTAGGAAGAGTATTTGGTTAGCCTTAAGTACATTTTTCGCTCAGTTTCTCTGTAGCTCATGATTTAAAGCTATTCCGTAATTGAAAACCAGAGTCGTTGCTTTTTTACATTATTGACACTGGTCACGAAATAGCATGGTGATGTACCACAAATTCCATAGAACCGTATTATAAAAGGTAAACAATTTCAACAGGACCCTGACCCATTTGGATGTAAGTGCGTACCAAGTTTGATCCTGATTTGATAGAGGGCTGAAAGAAATTGTCCAGACGGACAGGGTTAACATAGGACGGACAGAAGGAACATATTTCAATCATTCTAGTTACATCCATTTAAGGAAATTGGTTAGGTTACAGGATCAATTTCAGTAGGTAAATGTTTTCACTAGCATCCTAAAATACTTACTTTTGTTTTTAGCTTATCGTTAGAATTAACGCCCATGTCCAATAACCTTAAATAAAATGAAGTTTACCAGCTCTCCACCAGGCTGCAGCTACTCCATGGACATCCACGCTATTGCCCTCACGTTATCGTTGGACACACATCCAGTGAGTCACGCTGTTGTTTGCTCTTCGTTAGGCCTAATGTCTTACGGCCTGCAAACTATTTGGTTGCCACCAAACCCAGGGGGGGGGGGGATTGAGGCTTAATGGCGCGTCAACAACTTGGTCATTAGCGCCAACCTCAGTCACAGTGCAGTGGTCCGGGTACCAAACCCAGGGTACTCGGCCGTAAATGTACTCTTGCAACTTTCATTCAAACCACTTGCGCCATTGCAATAACTTTGCCATGAATGGCCCTTGCGACTTTTATTCAACCCCTGTTAAAACTTGATCACATGAAAAGGAAATAATCAGAGTTGATTCTACGTGCCGAAGGAGAAAAAAAGACTGCAGCATGACGAAGAAATGTTCTGCTTCCTAGGTTTCGCAGCATACTGTGCAATCAGGAAGTTCTTTGGGCGAATCCAACTTCCTTCTTTCATCTTGAAAGTAGGTAGTATCTAAAAAAACAGATATTAATTTAAATTCAACAGTGGTATCCCTTCAAGCACGTTGTATCTCGCAACAGGCAATGCAGCTAACTTGGCGATAACAGTAACATACTATGGTGTTAATCCTGCCACAATGGAGTTTTTCAAGCCTTTCAGAAAGCTTAACACCTCTCATATATGAGTTTTAATTAACACCTCTCAGTGAGAAGAACTCGAGAACGAAATCTCGTACCACCGTTTCGTAGCAGTAGCTTAAATTTCACACCTCCTGACATGTGCTTAGCATACTAGCAGAGTATGCGGCACGGTATCCTGATGGTTGGCATGACTGTCACAAGTGCGAGAGGTGCCTGGTTCGAGCCTGACACCTTAGCCATTCCTGGCTTTTCGGGAAAAGAAGGTCCCTGTCATACCCCGTGAACTTGTTGACTGTAGCATGTAAAAGTTAGTAGAAATTTCCGATTAGAATTATTTAGCAAAATTGCCCCTCTTGCCTTTTGGTACTATGGCATTGTGTGGTAGCGCGACAAACTTCCAAAGCATACTAGCAGACGACTTTGTACTGGCTTTGGCAGGGAGTGTCATGTCACCCGAGGTCAAGGTCAGACACACTTGGGCAGGCAGCAACCCGCTTATCTCCGCTGATAATAGGAAGTGCACACCAGACCTAATGAAATTGTTGACTAATTTTGATGATTTTTTTTTTGTTTTTTTTTCGTGATGACGGCACTCCTGTAATATCTAGAGATTTTCTCCCCTCCCACCTCCACTGCCAGTAGGCAGTGCTTCTTCCTTTAAAATGCACAAAGCTGTAGCAGTTGAATTAGCTAGCAAAACTAGAGGGGAGGCAGAGAAAAATGACTACATAAATCAGAAAGCGAAAGTCGTCTTTTTCAAGCAATAGTGTAAATAAAAGAAAAGATGACAATGACAAATGGCAGGATCACAACAAAGATTCTCAGAGCCATTAAAAATGTGACAGTGAGCAGGGTGGGTGGAACCTCAAAGGCCGTCCAATCACAATAAATGCGAGTGAGACGTAGAGTCAAGGTGATGGCACCCCTCGAAGTCTCGATAAAATTAATAAGACAAATGACAAAGTGTGAAAAGTCGCAGTAACCGAAATCAGCTCTGTCCTTCCAAGTAGGACAAGAATTCTGGACAGGTGCAGTTGATGTCATCTCATTCACGCACTGCCGAGTTGCACTCCATGTTACAGTCAGTTTAGTCGTGGTCGGTAAAGTCACGTCACAAGAGTCATAGTTGCAAATAAAGCAATCGTCACCATCCTGGTAGTCACCATCTGTTCACAAAAATACGACTGAGACAGAGCGTCAAGAAGTAAAAATGGCATCTCCGAGTCTCAGTGGTTTTTGTGAGCAACAGACAAATAGATCAAGCAAGTCGCAGTCACAGAAAACCTCACTACCCTTCTAGTCGGAAAATAAAACCGGACTCCAGCAGTCGTTGCTATTACAGTCGAGTGCTCATATTTCATGTGCTCTGTCATAGTTGTTGTTAAAGTCGCACTCAAAGTCACCTCCCCCTACTCCTCCCAAGGCACACTCCAAGGCACATCACAAGTCGGCGGAGGTGAGGTCATAGTCGATGTACAGTTGACGGCACCGTCAAAGTCACTACGAAAGTCTCAGAAGTCGCAGTCAAAGAAATTTACTTCCAATTCTGTATCGCCTGTGCAGAACCACTCCTATTCGAATTTCAGGAAAACGGAATTTTTATGCTCGGAACAGCGCACATGGGATTCTTTCGGAGACATTCAGCTGAAACTTGACCATTCCTCTCTTTCTTGCCATAGACATATCTCACGAAATAGAATTGGGGGCATCGGGGTTCCTTCAGCCTAGTGACAACACTTTGCAAATCATGACTGAAATTTATAATACATTGATGGAAAGAACATGAAGCGTACCCCTTTTCATTGCGGTCATAAGGTTCTGGGAGGTGAGAAAACAGAATATGAACAGCTCTTGTTGCACTGGCTCAGTTTTTTCAGACGATCCTTCGCTCAACTCTCTCATGGTCCGTACCCCTTTTAACCTTAGTCACTAGAACCCATAAGGGAGAAGATGGCAGTTATGAGGAAAAAGGAGTCACGGAAGTGTGTCGAAGAATGGTCTTAGATTGCCCCTTCTTCCATTCGGAATTCGGTTCGAAGTGCAGACGCAGGATGTCGTTCATTGTCATCAAAGCTCTCTCTCCACTTATGATAAAAATTGGCAAGATTGAGTGCACTATCCCATTCGCACCATTTTTCTCAATGGAAGCAGCTTAACGTCTTGGAAATGAAGAAAGTCACTCAAAGCGTTCACGGGAAACCTTCAGAGATCAGAATTAACGGCTGAACATTTGGTGCAGCTCATCTTTAAATAAAAAAAAATGGCTTTGAACACCTCTGTCTTTCTATTTCGGGAAAGATTCGGACCTACCAAACTTTCAACCGACTTCCAGTTTACCCATGGATTGTGCGAGGTAGTTATCAGTATAAACGGGACGAAAGTCAATGAGCTGTAGCCAGTACCCGCCCCGGTAGCACGGTGGTTAGAGTGCCCGGCTACTAAACGGGAAGTCCTGGGTTCGAGTCACAGTCGGGGCAGTTGTCTTTTCTTTCTTTCTCAGATTAGTGTATTGTGTATCCTCACAAGGCCAGTCTTTAATGCAGACTGCCTGGTTCATTTAAAACTATATAGTTGGTGGATTGATGATGCCTACCAGTCAGTGTTGATTAATGCAAACAGTAGCCAAGTTGTGCACAATAATAAAATAAGAAATTTCAGTCATAATGTAGACTTATCAAGAGAGGCGAGTTAAAGTTAAAAAATTTAATAAAACAGAGTAATATTGGTCAAGGTATTTTAACTCCCATCACACCCAAACGGAACTGAGGAAGGGCATAACAAAAAATGGGTCACAGTTGCAGTCAACGAGGGGGTGGAGGTGGGAGGGGGGTATTCGAAGTCATTTCAGGTCATGTTTGATGGTGCACAGGCGAGAAGTGGCACAGTAATGAAGTTGTTGGCAGTTTATAGCAAACAACAAGGTTTGTTGTGGTGGTGAAATTCATTAATGCCAGCTGTTTTGAGAGATAGATTCTTTAAACCGTGTGAGCTTAGGTTGTGCATGACTATGTAATCATGGAAGATAACCAGTCTAAGACGAGTATGCTATTGAGGAATTTTGAAAATTATTCATGTTTTGGAAATATTTGGTTCATGTTCTGTAGTGATGATGCAGTGATGTACTAGAGAGATTGAAACGCGATTCCTCATTCATTCAGTGAGTGAGTAAGTGACTATGTTTCCAGGACTAAGTTATGCAATATGTTCTACAGTGAGGGCACGTTTACGCAACGACTCGCCTTTGTATTCTCGCGATGCCAGATGTGTCACTGCCATGGTAACAACAAACACTACCTGGACTAGTTAAATCCGCCATCCTTTGAGTAAATGCATGCAGTCTTATAATCTGTGACAATACGGTAAAGAATTCCTCCTGACTAAATGATTTTCCCATTGGCTTCTTAAATAAAATATTGACTCGTTTAGTTGCGAGTCAGCAGAGCTAAAACCGCCGCCATGTTGGAATTACAGATGATTTCTAGCTTCTAGCTGCGAGAAGGTAAAGGCGAGCCCTTGCGTAAATGTGCCCTGACTGTTTGGACTGGTTAGTGTTATCGCTGTCTACTAGGATATTCAAAGAAATGTTTACCGAATTATTTGCAGGGTGAACGTGGAGTAGAAGCCTCTAAGTTTCTGTCTCAGACTGATGACCTTGGCTTTATGTTAGCTGATTCACTGAAGAACGAAACTACAAGTGTTAACAAAGATTATTTTGGTAAGAAATTTTTTACGCACTGTTCGCCACTAGAAGATGCTAGGATTGTTTTTACGATTGTTGTAATCCTAGGATTATATTTAGCTCCTTTGCTCCCTCATTGGTCAATACAAGTGGTAGGCCATTAATTGGTTCTGCCACATAATGATTTAGATTAGGGGTTTGAATAACATCTCTGTAATGTGTGGTGCAGTGGCAACCCGGACCACTGCACTGTGACTGAGGTTGGCGCTAATGACCAAGTTGTCGACGCGCCATTAAGCCTCAATCCCCCCCCCCACATAATGATGTACCATTGCGTGCATTGAGCCTTGCATTTCGAGGGCAAAGTGCAACTAGTTGAGGTACTTTAACTGAATGTAAAGTGTAACCTACAGATTACTCCATTCAAGGGGGGATATAAAACTCCTTGCTAGGATTATAAGTTTATGGGCTGTCCTCTTAGTTTTTCCTACCGAACACGTCACTAGCAGAACTGAACTCACCATGCTGTGAGGCACACGTGACGCGGGCCTTGACTTCTCACAGTTTAGAAGAACCTGAGACCTCAAGCTACCAATAGTTACATTGCAGACCATGGCTGTTGTTGGATTCCTTGGTCGAACTATTTGGCCTACTATTTGTGTGCAGAAAAAATAATGTGCACAATAGTCATTGGGTATTAGGCAGAGGATGAAGCAAGTGAATCTGCTAAGAAATAAACGTGTGCACAAGGAGAAATGAAGTGGCAGTAAGAATACATGCTACGATGGATGTTTGTTTATTTAAACGTGTGCAATTGAATGAATGTGAACAATTTTGAAATTTTAGTAAAATTTGAAACGTGCATAATTTTTTCAATCTTGGTGACAATCTTAGATTCTGTCCTACCGTTCCCACTTCCCTTTTTTATTAGGGCATACAGGGCCCCAAAGACGTGGAGTCTAGGGCCGATCCCTACTCCCAATTAGCAAACAGGGTAGTGATCATGGACAGCGACGAGTACTCCCACAAACAAAACAAAAAATTAAATTGGCTACCTACCAGGTTTGGGGTTCGACACGGTTAGCTACAAACTCCTTATACGTGCACTAGTTGTTATATGAAAGAAGATAGAAAAGGTTGGTCTCGTGCTGAATTAACATTTTGTCTATGAGATCTCACAAAAGACTTGTTCAGGATTGAAGCAAACTAGGAGCAGTAGTGGTTTCATACAAGAGTAGACACACTCTGCAACTTAGACAGGCCTATACTGAAGTAACCCAAGCTGATTCAATGTGTGCTGCCGTTTTTTACGCAAGGGGTACCTACCCCAAGCTTACAATTCAAGCTTGTAGCCATGGAGCTCCTAGTCATCGCCTTGGCACGTTTCTGTCTTTAAAGTTCAGTAGTCACTTGACATACTACTATAGTATTTTCCACTAATTACTTTAAGTAACTATAAGTACAGTATGGTAACCCCATAACCTTAAATTCAGCATACTGGTATAAAAAATATACCAGGTATGGCACGAAATTCAACGATTATTAAAGAAATAATTTAATCCTCGCAACACGCATTATCCTCATACCGTTAGGTTGTTTCCGAAGTAGTATTTAGCATCATGGAACAACAAGGTGTCAAAACGAAACTCAACATTTAATAGGTTATAAAGAAAAATCAGGTGTTAAACAGAGATCTCTTGCTTTAATTAGAGATACGGCGTCTAAAAGAGAAAACACGGTGTGTGCAGGGAAGGATCCAGCTTGGTGCTGAGGGTGCACCTGCCTTACCTTCCTCTCTAAGAAATAATAATGATTTTTTTCGTAAGATTCGAACTTTCTGGAGTCATTTTATTTTGGAAATGAGACGAAAGAGTCGAGTGTGGACTGTGCGACTGTTTTTTTTTTATTAAAAGAGAGCGGGGAGTTACGTTAACTTTTAACATCAGAGTAGAAATACATTTTGTTGAGAAATATTGTGGTACTGAATCCTGAAACCACCTATGGTTCGGTTTGAATTTCCATTCGGTTTGAATTTCCAGTATCTACTCACACACTGTTTGTTTTCAAACTTGCGCCGTTTTCCACCACGTCATGTTACATGATGATGTTTCTCTTAATCTGACAACAAAACTGAGTGGTTAAGAAAATTCCGTGGTTCAGCCAACCAAAGCTTTGAAAAAAAACCTAACATAACTGGACTTATTTAATATAATACCACAGTGGGGTGTATGCTTCAATAGTTGAACTATATTTTCGAAGTATAGCATTAGTAGACAGTGTTTTATATTCTCTTAATCGTACTGGCTTAACAAATTATAAGAATGTTTAAGGAATTGTTTTGCACAAAATTCAAAATGCCGCTTAGTAGCTAAAATGCTGATTGTTTCAAAAAAAAGAAAGCTGCTTGCATCAACGATTGCAGTGAAATAAACATAAATATAATAAACATTTTTCTTCACTATATTTTCTCTTTAGTTATGGAGATGAGCAATTACCATGCATCTAAATATGAAAACAGCGATCTATCATTCCTGCATTATCAACCAGACGCAACCATTTCTTTACCAAAAGGCTTTGCTCAACAAAAAATGACTGACGATGATGGTGAAAATGTTAAAAGTGTTTTCGTAGGATATTCAGACATGCGTGCCATGCTTAGTGGAGGAGCAAATTTTGGCCAAGAAACCAACGGCTCTCAGTAAGTAAACAAAAATATTATTTTTTAAATGCAGATGATACGGTCAGTATTATTTAATGTTAGTAAATGATTAACTATGTGTCTCTGTGTACCTGTCAAATGAAAAAGAAATTTTATTAGCAGTTACGATACCATGATGAAATGTTGGAAAACTGCAGCGTCAGTTAATTGAAGAAATTTGAAACAGCGAAGTTAAATGAAAGAACGTTAAAGAAAACTTAAACTCTACCCAACAAGATTAATTTAATTCAAACATTTGTGTTCAGTTTTCTTCAATGTTTTCTTTGCTACTCCTTTTATCGGATGAACATTGATTGGCCCAGTGCCAAAGGCTCAGGGTTATCTAAGATACCTTTAGGCAAAAAATGTCTGAGGTGGTCACAGTTTGTCAGACATAACTACATGGGTTGGAGAAGCAGTTGTTGCCTTAAAATAATATTATTGATTAATATGGATGCACAAAAATGGAAAAGTCCAAAATTGAGGTCTGTAAACGAGACCATGCAGGAGTGTTCTGTTTGTTGTTTTTTACTTTTAGGGAGCACAAACCCAAACTGGGCTATCTGCCCCAAGATGACGAACGCATTTTTTCGTTCCCTCTGCCTTTAGTTAGAAAAATTACTAATTTGGATATAATAATAAGAATTGATTGCTGGTTAAAATACCAATGCGACTGTTTAATGCAGAATCACGTGGGTCTTTCTTCAAGGTAAAAAGAAAGATGACAAAAAATAATTAAAACAGTTTAATAAGAAATTAAAAGTGTGTGTATAACTTAGGCTGCACGGAAGTGACACTATCGCTTTTATAACTTCTTGATGTTGGCACAAGACAAAACTCGAAGGTTGATCAGTCCAGATTCCAATAACCTGATTTCCAAACAAACGTTATACAAATAGCAATACAACTTAACTAAACGATACTGACCTTGATCATTTCGGTTTGTTGCCTAAACTGAAAACGGCTTCGAACTTCCATAAGCTGATCTCATACAGGCTAAAAAAAAGTGATAAAACAGTAAAAGTTAGTGTTTCCATAAA
This sequence comes from Lithobius niger, assembly GCA_023313725.1. NCBI lineage: Eukaryota > Metazoa > Arthropoda > Chilopoda > Lithobiomorpha > Lithobiidae > Lithobius > Lithobius niger. Next base: position 76,391 of record JAHWFP010169434.1, read on the forward strand.
GTTTGAGAGTAGAAATTTTCCATAATATCATGAATATAACCAGCCTAGGTTAAATAGATCGCATAGATACAATGGCAGTGGTGTAATGCACAGGTATGCAATGTACGCATTGCATAGGGGCCCAGACCTCACGTGGTGACCCGTTTTGGCTGCAATACAACTGCTGTAAACACGCCAACCGCGGAATGAGTCAGACTGTGCAAAGCTCAAGTTACTTCATGTTAAATGATCAGGATCAGATAAGGTTGCAGCCAACTAAATTTGACCTCTTTTGATGTAAAGAAGCCTGTCAGTTTCCATAATTCTTATAGAAATCTGATTCACCTAACAAAAACGGTTTGTTAGGTGGATCAGGGTTGAGACATGCGTGCGACCCGTACCTGGACCTGACCAAATGAAAAAAAAAATGGCTCCTAAGAATCTTAGGCATGTACGTTAGTGGCGCACCCCTGGGGGTGGAGGATGACAGAAAGGTGCTAATATTACTAAAAATGAGTTGTTTTACGGGGTTCCGATGGACTTGCAGCACTCTCGTCCATATATCCCTTAACTGAACTCTTGGATATTTCCGTTTTATTTGGCTTCCCTGTCCTCCTCCTGCTTCCTGCCTCCTCCCACCCCCCTCTCCAGGGAAACGAACAACAAAATTCTTCAGTGTGCTTCTGCTGGCATACATTACATATGTTTGTTGAAAAAAAGTAATGTTGGAGTGGGGGGAGCCAAATAAAATCTTGCATAGGGGCCCAGCCTAAGTTCGTTACGCCACTGCAGAATGGTAAAAGTGAGCTAACTTTTAGGGATAGTACAAAATATTGTGTGCATCTTAAGTAATCTAAAGATACTGTATAAGATGTCTAGGCTTATCATTACTCGATTTTACAAAATGTATTTCAGTAAATTGGTAGTAACAGCATTGTAATTAGTCAGTCTGTCTTTTACAGATTGGAAGTCAACTCCCAAGTGATGGGTGCTTCTCTAGGCTCACTTAACAACACAGTAATATTTGAAAACAGTTTTGTGACAATAGCACTAAAGCATAAGAATCGGAACAAAGCCAAAGCATATTGTGTTTTTTGGAATACGACAGCAAATGGATGGGACACGGAAGGCTGTAATGCCACGAGTAGTAATGAGACGTACACAACTTGTCAATGTAACCATCTCACCAACTTTGCTGTCCTCATGGATGTCCAAGGTATTACGGTAAGTTTTTTTAATGTATTTTTTAAGTCGCATTTATAATTCGATTGTGTGTAATCTTTTATACACGTTAAGAGTTTATGAATTTGGCACAATTTACTTTTTATTTACAACTATATAAAGCAAAATAAAAAATACACATTAACAATTGGCCGAGCGAGCGAAACGACTGAGGTCGAATACTTGGCCGAAATTCGATTTTGTGAATGTGTGTGTGTGTGTGTGTGTGTGTCTGTGTTTGTTGTGAACACGACAATTTTCGCTATTTTGTTATTATTTGGTTGAAATTTCATGTCAAGCGAGCTTTGGTGTTGAAAGAAAACATTTCGAAGATGCAATTCCCACCTCAAATATTTTTGGAGAGATTCGTAAATCTGTGAGGTAGAATGCTGGGTAGAACAGTTAGCAAAGCACTGGGAAGATATCATATATGTAATAATGTATTACATCTTCTCTCGTTTGGTCAAGTAAATGCGATCTTCAAAACTCAATTATACGCCTAATAATAATAATAATAATAATAATAATAATAATAATAATAATAATAATAATAATAATAACGTAGGGTTGATATTGCAGCCAATGTGCACATTCATCTCCTCAGAATCCAAAAAGTGGAAATAAAGTCAATGAAAGTCACAATTGCAAATAAGATTTGGTTTTAAATTGCTATGTCCAAAAGTAAAGGTCAGCCATTGTGAAACTGAAACGATGATGAGGCGAGACGAAAGTACGTACATCTTGTCTTGCCACGTCTCCCAAAAAAGAAAAATATCCAAAGTGAAACAAAAGTCAAAAAGGGACGTTAGAAGAAGTACCCATGCAACTCGTGAGAAGACAACACGAAACAGTACATCTTCGTCTCAACCTTGTGCGGGCTAGAGATTGGGCAACAGTTTTAAAACCAAGATGAGACCAAGAAAGACACGTGCTTTGCCAAGACAAGATGAACCAGTAGCACTACGAATGGAGTAATGATTTCAAAGGTCGTGAATAGTGTTGAATTTATTTAAAAGTTAGAAGTCTACGGTTAGAAGTAGTTTTGAATATTCCCTCATAGGTCTGTATAGTAAAATCCGCAACTTTAAAATTAAACCAGATGAGGATTTTTTAAATAATTCCACAGAGCCTGTCTTCATGATGGATAACTGACATGCACTTCACACCTTTGACTTGGCCCTTAGAGTTTTCTAATACGGATTTCAGTCTGGATTGTTTGCTGTATATCCATTAGTTCGACCGACGTTATGACGGTAACAGAGTCTATATAATTCACGTTTTTTTAATTGCAGAACCAAATTGAAAAGATTCACCAATTGGCACTAACATGGATAACCAACATTGGATGTGCAATCTCTATAATTTGCCTGGCTTTAAGCTGTATTGTTTTTATATCTTTTAGGTAAGGCCTTTCTTTCTTTCTTTGTGCCGTTTACATAGGAGTAGACTAGATTGAAATACTGTACGATATATTATGGCTGTTTTAACAAAACCAAATTCAGAAAACCTTCACTAAGAAACAAAGATGTGAAAGGTATCCAGTTTAAAAAAAAACTCAGAAAAAGAAATTAAATTCGCCGTGTAACTTGTTAACTCTATACGAACAAAATCACACCTGTTCTGACTTCTTTGAATTAAGCTATTTTCCAGTTTCCATTCACAGTTTCCATTCAGAGTTTTGATTCTCCTTCACAGTTTCGAACCACGGTCATCACTTCAAATGTATGGAGTCGACCCATAACCTCCAATATTTTTTTTTTAAGTTTTAGTTTCAAAACTCCAGAAAGTTCCAGAAAAATTAAACAAAAACATATTTTAAGGCATGAGACGTTTCTGGAAAGTTTTCTATGCAAGCAGTTAACTAGCAATAAACTTTGGCCGACAGAATCATGAAATTACTATGTGTTTAAACTTAAAAATCATGCAATTCTCAATTTCTTATTTGACATATTCCAGTAATTTTATGTGTTTTCTTTTACTGCAATAGCCTCACAAACGAAGATTGAATTGAATTAACCATTAAGTTTAAAATAAAGTATAAACCAAAAATTAACCATACAGTTTACTAGCAGACTGTAAATTTTGCAGTAATTTTGCACCATCTTAATTCAACTGTGTGTTGTAGTTTGATGGAGTGAGCAACTATTCCTTTATTAAGATGGAAAGAATACATTTTAGGAAACGACAAAGCGCTAGTCATGAATATATTATGCAGCACAAACAATTACTTCAAGTAGATTTATTGCAAGTAACATACTAGTAACACTTTGTTCAGGTTGTATACATTAAATGTCCACAAAGTAAATGCGTTGTTTCCCAAACAATGCTCACCCGTGATAAAAAAAACTGCACTGAGAAGAGAAATAATCAAACACCAATAGCAGCATCCAAGTACTATGATAGGTGTACTAATCAATGTTCACCCACTTCGAAGTAAAAACTAAGCGGACAATTATTATTTGGTACTTAAATACAAATAATTAAAAACAGGGGGCCGCCATCTTGAGTATGAATACTCAAGATGGTGGCCCGCTGTTTTTAACTTGAGCTTTCGCTCGCTTTTTCATTTTATTTTCCCTGTTTGTTATCAAGGCCGAAATAAACCTGCTGAAAATTTAAAATCAAGTGTGTTTTATTGCATTTGCGGGGTACCACGTCTAGACGACTTTGCTGTGTTCCTCCCCGACCCACAAATTAATGCTATGTCAGACAAGGATATCTGTGAGCATTAAATGCTGCCTGGGACCGTTTCCTTTTTCTCGTGTCAGCAAGGTCTGAAAGGACTACAGAGTAATTCCCCGCTCAGGCAGTCTGACATTTAACTCCAACGTAAATTGGTTTACATTTGCATTACTTTAACAATATTTGAACCCATTTTGTTTTCAGTCCTGCAATTATTTTTAATGTTTACAAAATAATCACAGGACAGTGAAAACATGGCATGATAATGTCTTGTTTTTCTTTCGTTTGTATTTAGGTCCTTGTGGAGTTTGAGGAATGCTATTCACCTAAACTTGTGCGCATGCCTTCTAGTTGCCCAAATATTGCTTTTAGGTGGCTTGGACAGAACAGAAAATAAGGTAACTTTTGATGTGCTCTTAGTTAAAATAATTCGTTTGCATGAAAACAAGCCATAGTGACGATCCCACTTAATGCACTTTGGATTTACGGTAAAATTTTAATCACATAGGCTAATTTTTATCTAAACGGAAATGTGAATCTAGTACCAATGCAAAATCAATGGTGAACAAAAAAATTGGTTAAAAAGCTGCTTTCACCATTCGGTTAAATAGCCCGTTTACTGTACGAAGGTTTAAGAATTATCAACAAATAAATAAGAGTAAATGAAGAACCCTGCATATAAACTGTCAGACTCTTTCACTGACGCGCGGTATGTAGCCGAGTATAGCTTCTCATCATGTCTGTCTGGATCCACGATAACTTTTGAACCTATTGTCAGATTGGCTTTACATTTTCCAAGTATATGTGGATTTAAGTTCGTGAATCAAGAAATCTAGGCAAATGATTTCGGGGATTTTGACTTTTGAAATGCCAAAAATAATAGTATATCATGAACACAACAATGGTTATAGTTATTTTTTAGGGAAATTAATCAAATGTTAATCTACATCTACGCCAGAGATGCCCTGGTCCCAGTGTACATCTCTGGCTTCGTAAAGACCGGGGTTCGATCCTGGCGATGGGAAGTGTATATGTACAGGTTTTACTCCGGTTGTTTACCCCCGTTGCACGAGGGTTTCCTCCAGGTACTCCGGTTTCCTCCATCATGTGGCAAAAAACAACTGTAATAATGGTGGTACTTTTCCACTTAACATCTGCCGCCGGGGAATTTGGGTGGGTGGATGCCTTGAGCATCGTCTCTATATATTATATTATATTATATTATATTATATTATATTATATTATATTATATTATATTATATTATATTATATTATA
>JAHWFP010169434.1:87938-103330 GCA_023313725.1 Lithobius niger
CCCCCCCCCCCCTCGAATGAGGTTAAAATATTTTTTTTAATCGTTTTAAAATCTTTTTAAGATTACGACTTAAAAAAGATGCAAAAACATATCGAACAGACCAGATAAGGCGTTTAATTCCACAATTCCACTTATGATATGAACTATAGAAAACTTTCAAAACGAAAGCTAGGGTAAAGCGAGAGTAGGAGGCACATTCCGCTATTTTCGAAACCAAACCAGGAAGTAATATGATCTGTATTGGTTTTTTACTTACAGTTTAACATGGTAATGTTAATAATGGCACTACGAGCTGCAGCGACTGTCAAGATGCAGAGACAGCAGTCAAAGACGGAAGCAGCAAGGTATCTTGATAGTCATGTTATATATTTTGTATATATTTTGTATAGTGTATATGGACAATATTAATGCCGAGTACCACACATACTCAACTCTAGGTGGTCCCGTTTTTTCCACATAAAAAAACCATCCAAAATATAATAATAAGTTCTTTTATTTCAAGCAATTCTCGAAGCATATAGAAAGCTTGTATGAGATTATAAAAGCCACCTTTTGATCTTACATTGCATTATATTGTAATCTTTTATTTAGTTTAACTCATTTGGAATTTTGTTAAATTTTGTAGGTATAAGATAACTCATGCTCCTTTTCCCATATGAGTTCGCCATCCTGGTTCCTACTGCCGCATTTGTATAATAATAATAATATTTTTTTGAAAACAATATACAGCAAAAAGTAAACAAGAAATTGCTATGGAAAGAGTTTACAAAGGGCGCGGTTTAGGCTTGAATGTCCAATCTTACACCATATCCAAACATTATAACAACCACAAAGAAGCATACAAAAAAAGAAAAATTCGATTATATCATTAAAAGTAAAAGTACACAAAAGAGGGAGGGCTGGAAAGTGACCAAGTTTTTATTTGTTGATAGTTCTGGAGTATACGAGTATTATGTAGTACATGTAGTAAATATATGAACAGAAGGAACATTATTGATTAATACAGTCCAATCATTCCATAACTTGATACTCTGAGTGACAAAAGGAGAGATAGTTCAGCAGCATTAAAAACTTTAAATAAATAGGATGGTTCTTTATATTAAGCGACTCGTACATCATCACAAGAGAATGTAAAGCTTTTTTTGTTTTTCATACAAATCCTCTCAAGCTTTTTTTCTGACACTTTGTTTAAAAAATAAAATGAACACAAGCGTTCTGGACCTTCTGCACTTGATTCAGCAATGAAACATTGAAATGAATTAAATCACCAAAATTCAACAATGAAATGATTAGTGGTATCGCACGATTACATTTAGTTTATATGCCAAGAAAATGATTAAATCTTGTTAGACATCTAAGCCTTTTTAATGAGGAATGGTATTGAGCGGTGATATGATTCCCCAACACAAATGCTTGTCAAAAATAACTCCAAGGTATTTTTACATGATGGGATGCTTTTCAATGAACATTGTTAAGTACAGCTGAGTTATGATGAAATGGGTTGTGAAGAGCACAAGTTCGGAATAACTGAGGCAAGGGTTTGTTTCCATTGAGTGAGAGACCCTTTGCACATGATGACCAATGGGTAATGTTGTCAAGGTCATCATTAAGTTTGGAAAGTACAGACGCAACATTATCAAGTGAAAATTTGTTTCCAGCTAAACTGATGATAACATTTGGTGATGCAGGCTGTGAGGTCATTTATGAAAATAGCAAAAGTATGGGCCCAAGAAAAGACTCTTGTGCTACACCTGATGCAACATCCAAAACTGATGAGGTGTTGTTGCATACACAAATTCACTGTTTGCGACCAGTAAGGTAACATATAAACCAGTTCACAGCAAGATCATCAGCACCAATGGCATGGCATTTTGCTAATAACAGGGCCTTAGCAAAATCTAATAGTAACTTTAGGCAAAAGCAGTAGTTGTACAGTGTCTGCAACAAAATCCGGTTTGTTTTGAATTAACAATATTCCGTTCATTGTGGTATCTTCTTAGCTGATTGGCCACAGCACGTTCAAGTATTTTAGCAGAGAGGGGAAATGCTAATCAACCATTAGATGAACCATTTTAAAAAATAGGTCAAAACTGCTAATTTCCAGATACTGGGTACATGCACGTTGTAATATAAAAATTAATTGTGTGGCTAATTGTTGGGATAATAAAAGATAGATAAAAGGTAATAAAATCTCACTGTTTGAATATTAATATAATCAAAGCCAGTAGCATCAGTGATAATGCTGCCAGTGGCATTAAGAATTTCATTATCTGTTATGGTGCCAATAGTGGATCTAGTATTCGGTTTAGTGTTAAGATAAGAAGATATTTGATTATTAAGTAAATTGAGATCAAAGTTGGCCGATTTTTGACTTGCAATAAAATGTTGGCTAATGGTTCGTACATGGATTTATATTAGTAACCTGGCTACCGAAAGCCTTTCCACAAACCTGTAGCTTCTGGAGATGATTCCAGAATAAATTTGAGTATTTCTTATTCTTAATCCAGTGATCAAATGATTTAACCTTGGTGAGTAAAGTAGTATTTTCGACTGCATTCCTTAAAGCTTTGTATTTTTTTCCAATGAATATGGTTCAATTATATTAAATAATGACTTTGCCCTATCAATCTTTTTCATGAGAGCTCGAATATCATTAAGAAGCCAAAGAGAGGTTTTTTTTTTTTAGGTTTAAAAGCTCGATAAGGCACATGAACATCCATCAACTGTACTAATGTTATTAAGGTGGAAACTTTATCATTACTGGTTATAATACATAAAATGCCAAGGAGCATTAGCTGAATCAACATTAAACAAAATTCATTTTAAGATTTTTCGAATTCCTGGCTGTAAAAGTATTTTGATTAATCTCAGGAAAAAAAACATCATAAAGCACACAAATTTGTTAGGACTGATGAGTGGTCTGATAGCCTGTTCAACGGATTCGATTTTATTTTCTTGTCTAACTCTTTAAACTTTTAAACTCTTTTTGTCTAAGAGATTGTTTGGAAATTACTGTGTCAGGAGTCTGCTGTGTCGGACTGTTTTCAACTTGTAAAAAAACAGATTTCCAGTGCAATACGGCGTCTAGCAACAGTTTACTATGTCTTATTTTGGATTCGGCAATGGCAGTTGAAATCCCAGTTGGCATTTACTGAGCATCAAATAATCACAAATAAACTTTGCCGCATTACGTCCTACCAAAACTTAAAACCCATATAAATTCTGCATCATACTAACAGCTATGGATTACTTTTCATTCTTTAGGTTGTGGATTCGTCGTGCTGCGTCGCTTATTCCTCTTCTTGGCTTAACGTGGGTTTTTGGATTTCTGTATGTTAACAACGATACCCTTGTATTTGCCTACATTTTCGCCATATGTAATTCACTACAGGTAACAGAATTTAATTTTATAATAGTATGTGTACTGTGTGTTTTTTTCACTAAAATTTGAAGTTTTCATTTATTTCTTTGCCGTTCACACCCATTCTTGGAATGGCTATGTTCACAGTGGCTAATACTTTGATGTTTTCAGGGTGTCTTTATTTTTGTGTATCACTGTCTGCGAAATGAAAAGGTTCAGCAAGTGGTTGGACGATATATTCACAGAAAGAAGGAGATGTTAGATTCCAGTTTTACCTCAAAGGTAAGTAGCGCTAAATAACCATTTAAATTTTAATTAGTTTAGTTTACATTTCAAATCTAAATTACATTTTAAACCAAATTATCTTTGTGAGGGAATCCTATTGCGGTTACACCAACAGATTGTGGGCCATCTGAGAAAAAGAAATAGAACAAAATTGAACACATGTATACAAGGCTTGTGAAAAGATCTTGTGATAACAGTAACATCCATAGATCAAAATACATTTCGAGAATATTTATGGCACCATGGCTGATTGGATGTTATTCTAGCACAGTATAATTCCACCACTAGCTTGTTCCATCCACTGAATTAAAACTGAGTTTTTCTTTTTCAGTCACGTTCAAACTCTTGCTCAGGAACATCAAATGTTCGAACTTTCACGACGGATGATGGAAGCAGCAGTTCTGGTCGTTCATCATTCGTCCAGTCACAGTCACCAGTATATACTATAAATAGCAATGCCAAAATACCCAAAGCTAAAGGTAAACTTCTGACCAAATTGTAGTAATATTGTCGATAAGGGTTGAAAAGAGAGGAGTTGATACTGGAAAATGTTTTTTTACCCTGTAACTCCCTGGTCCGATTTAAAGCACACTGATTAAAAAAAATGTTCAGCCCAAAATTTTCTATAAGAAAAATCCTATACATATATAGAAGAAACCATAACTAAACAACTGATAATAGTTCAAAATTGTTTGATTCATATTTTAACCTATGCATTTTCTTTCTAGCCATGAACAAGTGGCGGGATAAGTTGGCTGTAACATCACGGCAAACAGTTTCTCCAGAGAATGGCAACAACCGCCAAATATTTCTGCCGAATGATGACCGGCGACCCCAGGAAACAGGGTTCACAGTCGGAAAGAGACCTGCTAAACATTCACATATTCCAGTAGCAAAGGGATTTAGGGTGTGCAAAGTATCAGAACTAGCCGTTTGACATTTTAAGTGTTAACGTTTGTCCTTCCGCATTATGAGATTCACAAAGACCTTGAAAACACTTAGCCATAAATGCCTGAAGTGATCGTTGCTGATTAATGCTACAGTGAGATGAATGACGTCATGCAGAAGTACAATGATGTGTACTTATAAACTCAAAACTGCAAACGCCTGCAAGCTGCACAACGCAGTAATTCTGAAAAACTAAAGCTGCTAAGGTGCACTTCAGCTAGTTTGTCTTCAGACAACTTGGTGCACAAATGGGTACGTACAATGATTAACACCAGCAGCACTGCAAGCATTTCATCTTTATTGATCGCGTAACTTGCATGTACAAACCATGGACTAAACAAGGTTAAGTGGAACAAGAAAATCTTCAAACGACGAAAAAAATAATTATTTATAACGTAGTTTTTCACGATCTGGATGTAGTGATTTTTGCGTATCAACAGAGCAGCTATAACGTACAGTTACCTCTGAAAAATGTCCTCCACAGAAACCTTATATGTGTATATGAATTTTGTAAAAAAAAAAAAGGGAAATTGCTAAATTAACATCCGTTTCAAATGCTACGGTTTTTTTGGCACGGAGAGGGGCATATTTGCTGGGAATTTTGTGTAATCTTTCTTAAGGTTTAGTATGGGAGAATTCCCCGTGCCAATATTTCTATTTTGACCAACAAAATGCGTGCTGAAAAGAGGAATGAGTGTTCACTTTTTCTTTTATCGCTAAAAAAATGTGCACCTAATTGCTTACTGGACATGGCAGTTTTATTCCGTTTTTAGTTTTACTGAGAATTTAATTGATTAAATGATTAAACCTAATAAAATTTTTAGTACGGTTAGAAAGGGGGATTGTTGGACAGTATTAAGGTTCTGCGTAGTGGATGGCAGCAAAGTGGCTAAATTTTGTACTGCAAAATGAATAATTTATGAGGAATTTTCAAAAGTCCTGACTTTCAGCTGATCAAAGTTAAGTCATAAATCCGTTGGTTTGTAAATCTAGAGTTGGTAAAAATAGCAATGAGTTGCAAGCTATAAAAAGGAGAAGTATGACAGCTCAAAACTCGTCAAGCACATTTATTCTTCCTAAATTTCCAAATTCAGTGGGATTCACTATCAAAGGATACCAAAAAAAATTAAAAACATTAAATTCCTAGAACGCAACTACATAGGAGGGTTACAATGTAGACCACCTACCTAGCTGCACAGCAGTGCATTTCAAATAGTTGATATTTTGATGGAAATGAACTAATGATGATCTAAAAAATATTGGAAGGATGTTTTAAAAATAGATGCTTCCAGTATTGCATAGTTGGATAAGCATTCGTTATGCCTATCAGGCATCATTATGCCTAAGGTTGTGGTGCTAGTTCGATTCAAGTGAGTAATAAACTTGTTTTGCAGTTCGATTCCAGGCGCCAATTTAATCAGAGTACATTAAATCAGAGTTCTTCACTCCTTTTTCTGCAAGTATACGCCCGGAAACATCCAACTACATTAAGTTGTTAAAGGTATTGAATACGTAGTGATCTTACCAAACTAACAAAGCAGTATATTAAAGAATACAAAATATACATTAGACAAAAATAATTTTACATTTTCATCCCCATCTGCATCCAGATCTCCTCGTCAGTGTAACTTGCCCCGTCTTCGAAAATTAAATGATAGACAAGGAATTAATCCACTTCCTAGCTGTTAAATAAGATACCATTCTTTAGCCACTTTTACCTAATTATTACACAATCCAGTCTCACGTGCACAAAGTTAGTTTGCATATGATAATTACAAAACGTTTTGTAATCAAAGCTGACAATTCCTTTTTTAAAGAAAAAATGTTGCAGTTAAATAAATAGAAATTTGTTGGAGGAACATGATGATTTTGTTTTAATTTATTATCACATATTACGGTATGATATTCCATAAATAAATCTGTGCCTGCAATTGTTTGGTTTCAAGTGTGGTTTTGTGATTATTAATTTTTGGAATGTAGATTGTTATGATTGTAGTTCTCTCGCTATCATTTTCCTTACTTTGAAGTATGATTTGCCATAATGAATGATAACACGAGATGTTTACCGGAAATTACAACGTGGAACACCAAACTGGTTTGGTTGTGATTTATTATCACCAATGGGTCACCGAAGCAGAAAGCAGAAAGTCAGCATTAAAAACCAGCCACGTGGAGAACAAAAGATTCATTACCCTTCAGAAGGAAAGAAAACTGCCCTTACTAAGACTCAAACCCATGATATGTGGAATCGGTAAACTGGCTAGTGTTGGTTGTTAGTCTATTGGCCTCTCTCTCTGTTACTCTGTATGTTTTTATGCCTAACGACGGTCCCCAAGAGAAGGCAGATAGCGTGCTTGTTTTGTGTATAGAGCAGTGACATTTGCCGCCATATTGGCACCAGATTGGCACCAGTATGGGTTTTGGAGGGCATAACTACAAGGTGCACTACATAAAAATGGAGGGAAAACAACGGAAGAGCGGATTTCTTAGGCTTAAAATAACGTTGTTTTCTCCAACAACAAAAATCGCGCGTTTTAGGTCTAAGAAATTACTCTTCACAGCATCGGCTTCAGTATGACGCCCTTCTGTTTCTCTCTGCAGTGCCCCTTGCAGCTAACCCATTAAGGCTCCAGCATAGAGTTATATACAATAATACTATGTCGTGTCACTGCTCTATTGAATGCCTACTGTATGGAGTCGACCTATAATCCCCATCTTATTCTTAAACGAAATGTAGTTTTATGGTGAGACTGAAGCTCAGTCATATCACTTGCTCCATCGGCACCTTCCGCCAAGTATGTACTGAACATTTCCACTCGCCAAGTTAAGACTTCCAAAAGCACTGGATGACAACACTGGTCAGTCTTTTCCTTTTTTTTATAACTCTTCCAAATTGCAGTCTTCTTCTCCAGATAAGAAGCTGGCGTTGGGCAAACTCAGGCACGCATCCAATCAAACATAAATTTAATCGTTTTAAAGATTACTAATTAATACGCGATAATAATGGGAATTTATATTTAATTCAAAGTTTGATTAAAAAGCAATTCACCCTGGCTAAGCAAGATGAGTCAGACTGGGAGAAGGTTACGTACTTACATTGGTGCAACAACAGTCCTTTACGAATACTGGAATGAAATCCTTCCTATAGTCAAGTGGAATCGACCACTCCTGCTGGCTAGTTTCATGCCCAAACCTACTTGGCATGACTTGAGGCTTGTGTGTGCTTTTGCTGTAAAATAGGTTATAAGGTTTCGTTCATAAGGTTTGGGCCAATTTTACGTCCTAAAGGTTTTGGGTATTCGCATTTTTATTTAATTTTTACTTGCTTCGTCGTTTATTTTTACTTCATTTTTAATTCAGTTTACGGATTTCTATCATACCAGTTCATAATCAATTGATAGGTAAGTATCACGTTTAATCTATTTACAAAAATAATATTAACGTATTTCAGAACAACATGCAGTCAGGTAAGGAATTATCCCGATCTTTTTCATGCTTTACCTAACCTGAATTCAGCCAAGCAAAGATCTGCAGCCAGTACATACATCCACTAGGTACCTCTAACAAAAATCATGTTATAATCATGTTATAGACATGTTTTACGTGTCTTTATTTTAACTTTTACTATGCCACATATTCAACAAGATGTTTAGAAAAAAAACATTTCACACCTTTGATGCTTTACACATTTTATAAGTTTTACTTTCTGCTTGGGTGGGTAATGACCTGTTGCAACTTGTTCATTCATGAGCTTCAAGTCCTGCTCCTCCTTCCCGGCAGCAGTGTGATCAGTACGTCGGATATCGGTGACTATTCACCGATATGTCGAAGCCAGAAATTGGCGTGGCATGTGCTTGTGTCCACAAGTGGGTGACTTTCCCCATCGCCTTCAATCGGGATTCTCAGTGTTTGCGGCAGAGCTTTTGACTTGGTCTGGCTGTTGATGGATCCTTGAGTTCAGGGCGCATATTTTATCGTCTTGCTGTTCTCTTATGTGCTCTAAAACCACGCAAAAACTACTTTTTTAGTGACCGTCATGGATGAGTCTCGGAGGTGATTCTAATCTCACATCACTGTTTCTAAAGAAAAAGTGTGCAACCCCACAGTAATAGCATTCCGTTTTGTATTTGCAACCAAGTAACTTGCCAACACATGAAACTCGGAGCTCTGAAGTGACAGTGACGCAAAGGTGCGTTTTAATGCAAGCCTTGAGCCCTGTTCTGGGATTTGAGGAAAAATTTCTCTTGATATCGTTCCATGTTTTGCCGGATTTTTTTACGACACACAAAACACTTCCAACCAACAGTTGAGTGCTTATTAATGTTCTTGTACAATAAAAACTGCAAACTCCAAATTTTTCCTCTCAAGAAAAAAAAAAATGGCAAGATTGAAACTGCATTTATTTTATAGAGGTTTCAGATATCAGGCTGGATCCCAAAATTGTATGTAACACTCAGAATGAGGACGAAAAAGGTTTCAGTTTTCACGGCTCATGAATCCGATGGCCCTCAAGTCTAGGGGTTTGTGGTAGAGTGTCACATAAAATTGGGCACAACCATGGGTTGTAAGTTTGAGTTGTCCAAAACTAAACACTGGAAGTTCTCACAATTGATGCCATAGTTTCTCTCTCTGGCTCCACCGCACGGGGTTGGTCTTATTAGCAATGCTGGATGATTGATGGGTGGGGAAGTAATCCCCTTGGAAGAACGGGTCTTTGGGTTTGGTAGAATGGCGATGGCTGGTGGAAATTAACGTGAAGTAAATGATCAAGTCGGATTAGCTTTGTACGGATGGAAGTTTATGGTTCACCTGTTTACATGATGGTCAGTAACTAATGCTCGCCCTAGTTGTCAAAGGCCTCCTTCCTAATCTTAAAGAAATTGGTGTGAAATTAATGAAAGTTAGGGGGACATGACGTGACTGAAGCTGGGAGAACTGAGGAGAAGAGAAAGTTGGGGAAAATAATTTTAATAAATATTTACCAAAATGTTGCAGGATGACAAACCATCGGTTGCATGACAGGTAGAATTGAAGGATTGGAATGGGGATATTTACATTGGGCCTCGAGTAGTACAATTCGTCGCCAAGGCAATGCATGGCTCTTACATTGTTAACATTGGAATATATTACCAGTGACAATTGTTTTTTGAAAATTACAACGTTATCTTGTAGGAAGAGCAGATTGTTGGACACAATCTTGGGCGCAAGGCTGATTGAGGTAGTGACGTAGGCCAATAATTTCTAGACACCAAAATGGTCGCTACATCCTAACCGAACGTGGTTGCCTGCCAGTGCGGTTGGCCGGTAGTTTCCACCTAGCAATTGAATACAACACGGACTGGGTAACAGCCATGCTGGCATTATGCTGCTATGCAACCGACTGTTACAATGTCATCCTTCCTTCGTCTGACGGTTCCCACGTACTAGCCTTTACAAAACTGGTTCGCGGGAGCTATCTATGAGAGAGGAAACCATCCATATGTTGACCGTGGGTTCCTTGTTTTCTTGCTTTTATATGTTCTTGTGTGATTTGTCCCAGTCAACGCATCTTAGAACCTTGGGTTGGTTCCTTGTTGTTTATGAGGAAAATTCCTCGAGCAACTCAAAACGTCTTCATACTGTAATCAGTATCAGTCTTGTAATGATTGTACCTCTCTGCCGACAATATAAATAAAGATTTGTTTTAAATTAGGTGGCAGTGGTCTGCTCGCAATTGATGATTTGAACTCGTGTCCCTTGACAAATTTGACTCAAATCATGGTTCTGCATGTCAAATGATACAGATGGAGAATTTTCGTAAAAAGTTAGTTTCTCCATCTGTTATCTCTTCACTACGCCATAGTCATGATGGTAGCTTACCTGTATTGCAGCACTATGAATGTGGTATATTATTTAAAATTGGTGGCGGATGTTCTTTAATTGTAGTTGTGAGAATCTATAACTGACTTCGATACTTTCCCATGCCACGTAGACTTGTCAACCTGGTTGAGATGAAAGTCATTGGTCCTCTAAAGAAGTATTTGTGCTGGTGTTGAGTTAACTCTCGTCCAATTAACCAATTACCATTAATGTCACAGTCATCATAATTGTAGCACACTGGGTGGTACATGTTGACGTTTTATTCGTGCGCTAATACGATAGCCTTGTCCATCCCTCTGGCTTAAGTGGTTAAGGTGGTTACACCTTACGTTTTCATGGTGAAGTAGTAGAAAGTGATTGTCGCATCCAGAACTGCACCTCTCCGTATCCTTTAGGCCCCAAGGGCAGATCATCGTGTTGGCTCGATGACCTGGCCCTTTCTTCAGTGAGCTGAGTGAGTGGTGGTAGGGAGGGGGGGGGAGGTAGAGCCATGTAACGATTCACTCATTCTTCTTTGTCCATTTGTTTTGTCCATTATATATGTAGCATTTGAATATCACATCCACTGAGATAGACGAATAGCCATTCGGTCAAGAGCTGATTGATGCTGATTACGATGACGTATCACAATAATGTTCGTTAGGTCTAGGCCTACTTATCACTGATGAAGTTAAGCCAACCACTACTGAAGCAGCTTGATCCTCGTTAACCGTTGCTTCTATTCTATGCTGCATGAATGTAGTGCCTTGTTGCTTGCATTGGTGGGTGTCAGTATGTCCCTTGGCCATGGTGGATGCCATATGCATCAAATCTCTGTCTAATGCATCTGGGGCGTCGGACGAACGTCTAACTGGAAAATCGTCTAATGGGATAATTGTCTAAAATCTGCCTAAATAAAAAATCTGGAAAAGCATCTAAACGTAATATCGCATAATGGATAATTGTATAATGGATAAACGTCTAACTGGATTATCGTCTAACTGCAGTTTCTGATGTTATATGTATAGCCGCAGCGAGTGCGGGAGCGCGAGCGAGGCAGGGATATTAGACGATTTTCCATTATACGAATTTCCAGTTAGACGCTTTTCCATTATACGAATTTCCTGTTAGGTGATATTCCGTTATACTGTTTTCCGTTATACGTTCGTCCAATTATGCGATTTTCCAGTTACACGATTATCCCTTGCCCCATGCATCTCACAATGCAGAGTCAATTTATATCATGATGGATCCAAGACCCACCTTGCACTTCCAAGCTTCGAAATAACCACGACCTTTGTGTGACTGCGTGCAGTAGCACTCCTTAAAACACTGTCTGTACAATCTTCGATCTGGGTAGCACTAGTAACACTCCCTAGCTTATGCACAATTTCAAGCTTGACACCATCCCTACCCAAATCAATACTAGAGTCTGGATGCGTTGTACTCCTAGCCTTAAAATACTTGCACTCAAATTTCTTGCATACGTAAATTAAAATACACTCAGAGAGGAGTAAAAAGCGAGCAGTGGCTTCTACAAAAGATAAGATGGCCCACTGACAAGGCCTAGTATATGCGCAACTCGAGAAACAGAAAAACAATTTAATTTTCAGCACAACAATAGGTGTCTTGATCACCTGTTGATAACAAACTGTAATGAAATGAAACAACTGTACATGTCTACCAACTACCCACCAATACTTACAAACAAGATTAAAAAAAAACACGAAAACAGGAAGGGTGTCCCCCTTTGCGACCTTTTCGTTTTTTTTTTATATTGTTTGTAAGTATTGGTTGAGAGTTGGTAAACCCAGACAGTTGTTTTATTTCATTCATTTGGTAGATGTTTGCCATTAACAGGTGATCAAGGCATCTATTGTTGTGCTGAAAATTAAATTGTTTTGTTGTTTCTTGAGTTGCGAGTGTACTAGGCCTTGTGAGCAGTCCATCTTAATATCATCTCTTATAAAAGACACTCATTTTAGTCATTTTACTAGCTGAGCTAACGAGGCCAGTAAGCATTGATAAGCTTGGTAAACTTGATTGATAGATTGATAAAAGGAAGCAGTGACTCACTAGTGATCTTATGCTCCACAGTTCAGCAGAAAAAGAAAACCACCACGATCACATATCTACATAACTACAAAATGACAAATACAATACTAAAATACTACTGTAGTACAATAGCGTGACACAAGTGGCGAGAGGTCCTGGGCACCCCTAGCACAGCTGAAGAGGGGGTGCTGCTGCCATAGTAGAAAATATAACGCAAATTTGCAATGATTGCAATGGCAGCTGCTATGGCTGCATGTTAGACAACTCTCTTTCAAATAAATAAATTAATAAATTAATAAATATGTAAAGATTGGTGGCAGCAGCCTGAAATTTATTTCTCAGTTCTCCCTGCAGTTTCGTTTCTGATCAAATAAATGTTTTGAACATGCCATCTCCAATTAACAAGTTTTTTGAACTCTGTCGCTCTGTAACTGTAAAGGTTTTGGTTCTGTGTCAGCCAGTGGCGTGTACATTATAGAGTCAGACTGGCAGGTGCCAGGGGCCCACCTGGCCAAACGCAAGCAAACTTAAAAGCAAAGTCTTAAAACAAACCGTTGCTGCTTATATAGGGTCCAAAATTAAGCATTTTACATAATTTTAATGTGGATTTTCAAAAATTTCCCAACTTCTGGGGGGTTTCCCCCAGACCTGCTCTCTGGGTCACACGATAGTCAAATGTACTCCCGCGCAGGGGCCCACCCTTAGTAGTGCGCCAGGGGCCTAGATTTTAAATAAAAATAAAGCAAAAGAAAAAGTTCATGTGGAATCCTGGGGGGAGGGGGGGAGGACTTCGCCACGGTCCCCCGTCCCATTGGCGGACAAGATAGGCTAACCTCTAAAAGGCTGACGTTTAACATTTTGTTTGAAACCAGTTATAACATAAATTAAGTCCATCATTAAGGTTTAGAGCCAAAGAAAGATGTTCCAGGTGATTGAATCACGAACGAAGGTGCTCGAACTGTCCTCCTCCAGCAACGATGACTTCTCTACTGAGGTCAGGGATAAGGGTTATAGCGACGGGTAATGGTTGTTGGATTTAGAAATATTCGACGTGTAGCGTTTTTTTTTAAACACCCTGTAGGTTACGCTTTGCTCGTTCCGTCAATAATATATAATATAATATAATATAATATAATATAATATAATATAATATAATATAATATAATATAATATAATATAATAAATAAATGTAACAGTGCCAAAAACTCCAAAACTAAGTAAAACCTACATACACACAATTCCAAAATAAAGTACAAATGCATGTAAGAATACAAAATATATCTATAAAAATGTAACCGTCCCAACACCAACCAGTTCAAACACTAAAAAAAAAATCGAACAACCCATATACCATAAAAACAAAACTTACACCGCACGACGATTCAACTACTTTCAGAATACTTTCCACTCACCAACGTTATCATACCCCATATTGCCCTGCATTGTTCTGGTGGTGCCCATTGTTTTGATCCATATGCCTTCAAACAACCATATAAAATCCACAGTTCTATCACTTTACCAAGAACCAAGGTATCACTCCACATTTTCTCATGATTGGTTTTAATGGCGTGCTTCGCCAGGGCACTCCGATCATTCCCCCGCACAATGAATATTGTTTCCAAATTCGTACTACTAGCCTCCTACCTGTCTCTCCTACATACACATTATCACACCCTTTGCATGGAATACAATATACTACCCCTCTCTTGCTGTAATATGTACTCAAAGCTCCTCCCTGTATCCACAACCTTTGCTGTATTTAAACACTACTGTGGTCATGTCCTTCATGTCTTTTTTATTCTTCCAACTAAGACTGCCCAGTGCCCAAATACGGGGTCACAACTGTTGCAAGTTTCGTAACTTCGGTGGTTTCCCTCCTGTCACTGCCTCCTTTCTATACTAAAACCGCACTCAACTTCTGACTGGAGGAATAGTTAGAGAGCCGTTTTACGAACTATTTTCGTTTGTTCGTATCCCTACGCGCTCAGCCGTTCTAAAACTGCTAAATATTTTCTTTACCTGACGTTGTCGTTGGCCTTCGACTTCTTTGAACTCTTTTCACATATACTGACGTGCGGACCAAAGCAGAGTAAAGGAGCTTTTCATCCTTTGCTGGTGTCTGTCGTCTGTATGCACGATAACTTTTGAATCCGTTGTCGGATTCATTTCACATTTCCACTTGCCATCTCTGCCCTATTTTTGGATTTAAGCTCGCAAATCACTAAAATTATGCAAGAGGTTTCGTGGATTTGAACTTTCAACTATCCACATATACATCAACATAGGCTACGATTCTTCATGGCTTTTAATTTTGTGTGTGATTCAAAATGCTATTCAAAATGCTGTAGAAATTAATTTTCATTTTAAAAACCTGATAATTTAAATTTTAAATAACTTTTTTTAAGTTTAAGTTTTTTTTCAATAACCAACACGTAAATAGCCTTGCAAGACTTTCACAGATGTGATTGAGTGATCAAACAGTCTTTCAGAGGGGGAAAAAAACAGGAAATAAACGGAATTACGAATACGAGTTAGGATGCTTTGGCTGGCGACGTAAAATGGCCAAGCTGAATGATGCAGGAAAGTATTACGTGAAAGGTAGCGCCTTTAAGAATATTTATTTATTTTCGCGTATGGTTATTTAAAAGCTTAGTTTCGTTTTGTCTTTCTTGAGTCACACGAATTTGTTAAGAATTTACAGTCAGTAAAGCCTATATAAATTATTTTCAGTGGGTTTCCTGTGTGACACGTTTTTGCTACGTGTCATGTTTGCCCTTGTAAATATTGAAAACATTATGGTACCGTAGGATGCAGAAAAAATAGGGAGAGGATGCGCGATTTTATTGCGCATTTATTCAGTATTGAGTTAAACATATTTTTAATTCTCCAGGAAAAGGGGGGGGGG